>JBBPBX010060885.1:0-21293 GCA_038048925.1 Garcialebias charrua
ATATTAAAGATTTTGCATAGGACATTCTTCCAGTGGTTCACATTAGGTTTACATTAAAAAAATGACATTTATGAACATAGTGTTTAGCTAATATAATCAAATTATTGATAGCATATTAATTATTTCCATTTGTATTAATTAACCCAAATTTGATTTATTTTAAAGTGAGAGTAAGTAGCTGAATCCCTTTGGATTGGATCCACATTTTAAAATCAAGCCAAAATTGTTGAACTACCCTGTAATCAAAGAAAATATGTTCCAGGTTCTCACTCTCTGTCTCACAAAAACAACTTGCTCTCAATGGAGCCTAGAGGGACTTCAATGAAGCTCCTGTTATTATGGTTTGATTACCCCACCCCCCAAAGAATGTCATTCAAGTATGCCTCCTTTGTACTATAGCCCACCCATCACCTATCACCAGCATTTAGCATTACCTGGGATGCATGTACTGTACATAACAAAAGTCAGAGTCAGAGAGTCTTTATTGTCATTCACACCACATGTAGTACATGTGATGAAACGAGATTATGTACACTGCATCCCAGTTACATCCAACAATAAAATGTAAAATAAACATTCATTCAACCTTTATTTAGTCAGGTAAATCTTTTGAACCTCAAGGGCTCATTTACGAAAGCGACCTGCTAAAACTAAAGAACAATGAACAGCAGTGGTATAATTTCCTTAAACAATAAACAATAAACAAACAAACAATAAACAATAGAAAACAAAAGAGAGAAGAAAAAAAAAAAAAAAAAAAAGTTTTTTTTTTTTTTTTTTTTTACAAAGTATCAAAAAACTAGCAAAACATTATAAGGTAGACGTATAAAATCAAAGACAGGAACAGATCTGCATTGGTTTTTGCCAGGATTCCAACAGATTCTGAAAACCATTTAGAGAAGTCAAGGTCGAGAGCTTCAGATCTTTTTGTAAGATATTCCATGAAGCAGGAGCGGAGTAGGAGAAGGCCCTTTTTCCAAGTTCAGTCCTCACTGACGGAACACTGCAGGTAATCATGTCCTGAGAGCGCACACTGTAGCTGCACTCACGCAAAGACATGTAGGAGGAGATGTATGAGGGCAGCAGACCAAGAAGTGATTTAAAGATGAAAATGTACCAGTGGAAGAGTCTGCGTGAGGATAATGATGATAACATTACTAAGATCTAAGATGAAAACGCCAACTAAAAATACACTAAGCACTAATATATAGAATAACATTATACTCCAACGAGCAGCACGCACATGAGTTTGCATGAGCAGATGAACACAAAACAGATCAGCAACATGAAACAGATCAGCAGCAACATGAACAGATTAGCAGCAACATGTAACAGATCAGCAACATGAAACAGATCAGCAGCAACATGAAACAGATCAGCAGCAACATGAAACAGATCAGCAGCAACATGAAACAGATCAGCAGCAACATGAAACAGATCAGCAGCAACATGAAACAGATCAGCAGCAACATGAAACAGATCAGCAGCAACATGAAACAGATCAGCAGCAACATGAAACAGATCAGCAGCAACATGAAACAGATCAGCAGCAACATGAAACAGATCAGCAGCAACATGAAACAGATCAGCAGCAACATGAAACAGATCAGCAGCAACATGAAACAGATCAGCAGCAACATGAAACAGATCAGCAGCAACATGAAACAGATCAGCAGCAACATGAAACAGATCAGCAGCAACATGAAACAGATCAGCAGCAACATGAAACAGATCAGCAGCAACATGAAACAGATCAGCAGCAACATGAAACAGATCAGCAGCAACATGAAACAGATCAGCAGCAACATGAAACAGATCAGCAGCAACATGAAACAGATCAGCAGCAACATGAAACAGATCAGCAGCAACATGAAACAGATCAGCAGCAACATGAAACAGATCAGCAGCAACATGAAACAGATCAGCAGCAACATGAAACAGATCAGCAGCAATATGATGTGATATTTCACAGTGACCATTCTGGTTAGATATTCATGAGTCTAACAGCCTCAGGGTAGAAGCTGTTCCTCAGTCTAGTGGTTCTACACTTAATGCTCCTCAACATCCTTCCTGAGGGGAGTGGGGCAAAAAGTGTGTGTGCTGGGTGAGTGTGGTCCTTCATGATGCAGGTGGCTCTCTTCCTGCATCTGGAGGTGTAAATGTCTGTGATGGTGGGGAGACTGACTCCAACATCTTCTGTGCAGCCTTCACCACTCTCTGCAAAGCTTTTCTTTCTGCAGCTGTGCAGCCTCTATGCCACACGTTGATGCTGGAGCACAGGATGCTCTCCACTGCACACCTGTAGAAGGAGGTGAGGACTGAGCTTCTCAGACCAGCTCGTCTCAGCCGCCTGAGGAAGTAGAGTCTCTGATGAACTTTCTTGATCAGGCTTTGCACCAGCTCTCCAGGTGTTCCACCTCCTGCTTGTAGCTGGACTCATCATAGTTTGTGATGCATCCCACCACAGCTGTATCAGCTGCAAACTTTATGACAACCTGGATGGTTATCTGCACAATCATATGTGAGCAGAGTGAACAGGATAGGGCTCAACACACATCCTTGACTACTGTAATTCCCTGTATGCGGGAATCTCCCAATCCTCCATTAGACGCCTTCAATTGGTCCAAAATGCTGAAGCTAGACTTTTAACCAACACTTCCAGACGTGAACATATTACCCCTGTTTTATTTTCTCTCCATTGGCTTCCAATTGATTTTAGAATTAAATTCAAAATTTTATTATTCACTTTTTTTTTGTTGTAATTTTTTATTTTCATAGATTCCCAAGAAAGTATACATTACAGAACTTTTAAGTATTTAACAGAAAAACGTCCAATATAAAAAGTCACTATATCACAAAATGAACGTCATCATTTAAAATATACTGTATTGGACAATTATAGCATTGTCTTATGAGAGTCAAGACAAAATTTCAACTTCACTTCCCTGAGAAATTTTATAATGTAATTAGTAATTAGTGTGAAAAAAAAGAACAAATTTAAAAAGTAAAAAAGCAACCCAGACATAGCGATAAAAAAATAAAATAAAAAAAATAAATAAATAAACAGAGATGACCAACCAAAACATATAAAATAAAGGCACAACAATGTTGATTGGTTAAACTAAAGAGAGTGGATTATCTGGGTGATTTTATCAAGGTTGTTTTCAAAATATGAAATCAATTCTTTTAAGTTTTACATAGTCCACCCAATTCTGCCACCTCTGACAGAATTGTTCAGTCTTGTAGTTGAGAAAGGCTGTTATTTTTTCCATTTTATATATATTAAATGTTATGTCGATCCAGTCATCTAAGGTAGGTTTGTCTTGTGATAACCATTTTCTTGTAATGTTTTTCTTACTTGCTGTTAATAAAATAGTCATCAAATATTTTGTTTTTTTTGAAGACTCTTGAGGAATTATGCCAAAATACATAAGCTTGATTTCCAAAGGAATGTTTCGCTTGAAAATTTCTTGTAAGGCACTATGTATCTCTTTCCAGTAATCTTTTATAATTGGGCAGTCCCAAAAGACATGAAAATGGTTTGCATCTTGATTTCCACATTTTCTCCAGCATATAGGAGGATTTCCATCATAGTGGCTTTTCTGAGCAGGTGTGATAAAAAATCTTACAACATTTTTCCATCCATATTCTTGCCATTGTAAGGATTTATTATATGTCCATTGGTTTCTCCACATTAGTGTCCATTCCTCCTCTGTTATTGTTAAATTGCCCTCGCTTTCCCATCTTGCTTTAATGTGTAGTGTTGAATTGTTTTTTAGATCTGTTAAGTTTTTATATATAAGTGAAATAATTTTCCCTGTGATTTTTGATTTGTAGGCATTAATAAAGATTTCCATTAGGTTTATATTCTTATCAGTAATTGGCTCAATTTTTTGAATAACAAAGTTTCTTATTTGTAAATATCGATAAAAGTCCTGCTTGTCCAGAGAATATTTCCTCTTAAGAGTTTCGAAATCATCTAAGATTTTGTTGTTCATTATTGTACATAAAGCAGTAATTCCTTTGGAGGTCCAGTTCTTAAACCTGGCATCCAGTTTGTTTGGAGTGAAATTTGAATCATATGCAATCCATTTTATGGCCGCTAGGTCGTGTTCTAGTGCATTTTTTTTGACAATATTTTTCCACACATTAAGAGTTGTTTTAATCCAGCGGTTATCTATATTATTTATGTAACATTGCATTTTTTCATCAGCCAAAATTGCCTGTATAGGAATTGGTGTCTCTTTCATTTCAATAGTTTTCCATTTAGCATCATATTTTGGGTCGCACCAATATATCAATGTTCTTACTTGTGCTGCTAAATAATAATCTCTTATTGAAGGTAACCCCCAACCTCCCATTTTCTTTTCAAGTTGTAAGACCTTATATCTAATTCTAGGTCTTTTACCCTGCCAAATATATCTTGATAATAGCTTGTCCCATTCGTTGAAAACTTTTTGATTTATTTCAATTGGTAAAGTTTGAAATAAATATAATAATCTGGGCAGTATATTCATCTTAATTGAGTTAATTCTTGAACTAAAACTTAAGAAAGGAGTTAGATTCCATCTTACGATATCCTCTTTAATTTTCTTTATCATGGGAACATAATTATATTCAGATAATTTTTCGAGGTCCTTTGGCATAGTGATTCCTAGATACTTAAGACGATCATTGTGCCAAGCTAGGGGATACTTATTTTGAATTTCCTGCGGTGGAGTATAATTATAGGACAGCAACTGAGTTTTGTTAATATTAATTTTGTATCCTGATAACTGACCAAATTGATTGAATACTTGCATCAATGCTGGAAGGGAGTGGGTTGGCTGTTCTAAATAAATTAATATATCGTCTGCATAACAAGCCAATTTATGTTCTATCCCTTTTATCATTATTCCTTTAATAGCCTTATTTTGTCTTATTAATTGGGCTAGTGGTTCTAGATATAATGCAAATAGTAACGGTGACCACGCACAACCTTGTCTTGACCCTCTTTCTAAAAAAATTCTATCTGATAGCTGTCCATTAACTTTAATTTTCGCTGTGGGTTTGTTGTATAATGCCTGTATTGTTTTTATTATCGTATTATGTAATCCAAATTTATGTAGAACCCTAAAAAGAAAATTCCAGTCAACTGAATCAAATGCTTTTTCTGCATCTATACTGATAATAATAGCTTCCAGTTTATTCTTTTGTATGTGATCCATAATATGTAATGTCCTCCTTACATTATCCTGTGTTTGACGTTGGCGTATAAAGCCAGTTTGATCATTATTTATTAGGGAAGGGAGAAATTCTTCCAATCGTCTGGCCATTATAGATGTAAAAAGTCGATAATCAATATTTAAAACAGATATTGGTCGGTATGAACCGCAATCCAATTTGTCTTTGCCTTCTTTGTGTATTACTGATATTATTGCCTCTTTCCAGCTTGGTGGTGTTTGCGCTTCTTTCAAAGTCCAATTTAATGAAGGAAGGAGGATTGGAATCAGCTCCTTCTGAAATTCCTTATAAAATTCTGCTGTATATCCATCTGACCCTGGTGATTTACATGGTTTTAATCTACTTATTGCGTTTTTCAGTTCTTTTTCTGTAATATCAGATATCATTTTTGTATTCTGTGCTTCGCTCATATGGGGTAGTTCTAGTGTGTTCAAATATTCATCAATTTCTTCTGTAGTTCCTCCAGAGATTTTTGAATATAGGGTTTTGTAAAATATTTCAAATGCTTCCTTGATGTCATTTAATTTGGTCTTTAATAATTTTGATTTAGGGTTTCTGATTTTATGGATTGTATTTTCTGCTATTTTCTTTTTTAATTTCCATGCTAATATCCTCATAGATTTTGATCCACCTTCATAGTGTCTTTGTTTAAGAAACATGAGGTTTTTCATAGTCTCCTGTGCTGTCATATCATTTATTTCATTTCTAATTTTTTTTAATTCTTCTAATGTATCTGGTGTACAATTTTGTTTGTGCTTTTGTTCTAAATTTACCAATTTTTTATGCAATTCCTCTGATTTTTTATTTCTTAATTTTTTTAAATGTGATGCCATGGCTATAATTTTTCCCCTCAAAACCACTTTAAGAGTGTCCCATAGTATCGGTGGAGATACTTCTCCATTATCATTGAAATCTAAAAAAGAACCAATTTCTTTCCGTGTTTCCTGTTTGAACCACTGGTTATTAAGCAAACCTGAATTGAATTTCCATATGTTCTTTCTGTTTTGTAAACCAAGGTCTACTGTTAAATATACCGGTGAGTGATCACTCACATCAATTGTTCCGATCTCACATCTGTCCATCTTGTCCCTATCTTTTGTAAATGTTAAAAAATAATCAATTCTTGTATATACTGAATGAGTGGCTGAATAGTATGTGTAATCCTTTTTATTAGGGTAAAAATCTCTCCATATGTCTATCAGACCAACTTCCTTAAAAAGTGTATTTATTTTTTTATGCTGTTGTTCTTTCTGATATGTTTTCTTCCCAGATGAGTCCATTGGTTGCAAATGTATGTTCAGGTCTCCTCCTCCAAGCAGAATGCCCCGTGTTTCTTTTACCATTATATTAGTTATTCTCTTGAAAAAATCAATATCGCTCCCCGGAGGAGCATATATGTTAAATAATGTAATAGGGTTTCCTCCTACATTCCCTCTCACAAGCACAAACCTGCCTTCCTTGTCCACCAGTTCGTATGATTTTTCAAAATGTATCTTGTTTGAGATAAGAGTAGCTACTCCCCTTCTACGTCCTGATTTGTATGAGGAGAAAAACAATTGGTTAAAGCCCATTCTTCTTAGTTTTTCATGTTCACTTTTGTTCAGATGGGTTTCTTGTAAATACACTACGTGAGCCTGCTCCTTCTTCATTTTGGTTAAAATCTTACTGCGTTTTATTGGATTGAGCAACCCATTTACATTATATGAAATAACCTTTAATTTATCACCGGCCATATGTTTTAATGATTTTGTGTTTTAGTTTAACCCACATCCTTCCTGAATATTCACATAAAAAACCCATAAACAAATCCACATTAAAGCTGCATGGAGCTTGAACAAAAACTATAAACTGTCCTTGAACAAAAATAAAAAACAAAAACAAAAACACGTTGACTTCCAACTGTGGGGTCTCCAGTGTGACCCTTAGTCCTCCCCACTGAAAGGGGGGGTTTGAAGGTGAGCCTCTCTCTTCTGGTGGTGGGAGAGGGCCTTCATTTGCCATTAGGCCCATGTCCATTTAATGACAACGTAAAAAGACCACCCGACAATTTTCATTATATCTATTGCCTCAGTTCTTATTTCTCTTCAATGAACTCTTATTCATATGTTCTTCAAAAAGTCTCAAACAAAAGGGAAATCACTCACCGCTGATCTCTTTTACTTATCTGTTTCTCAGTGTCCAGTTATTTCTGATCCTGCCGTCTGAACTCTCGGAGTTTCTCCTTGTAGCCTTGGATCCGATCTTCACCCCTCCTGCTCCTCTTCCTCTCGGTGTGCCACATCAGTTCTTGCATCTGTTCCATTAAAGCCTCCGGGCGTTTGATGACAGTCACAGGGAATCCTCTCTTGTCCAGGTCGCTTGTTGCCTCCTCTGCTGAGCCATACAGCACGGTTCCTTCAGGATAAAACACTCTCATCCTGGCTGGGAACGGGGTCTGGAAACGGATCTTCTTCTCCTTCAGCACTGATTTCACCTCTGCATATTTCTTCCTCTGCTTCATAACGTCAGGTGCATAATCATGGTCCAAGTTGATCTTGTTTCCCAGATATTCAAATCCTCGTTTCTGCCAGGCTAGTTTTAAAAGTTCATCTTTCATCCTGTAGCTGGACATTTTAATAATAATTGATCTCGGTGTTGCAGCTGGTGGCGGCTTTGACACGCCGGCGCGGTGCGCGCGCTCCACCCGCAGCTCTGCTGAAACCGGCACTTCCAGTTTTTCTTTTAACAAAGTTTCAACAAATTTCACCATTGATGGAGCCTCGTCTTCTGCTCCTTCTTTAACGCCATATATTCTAACATTTCCTCTTCTGGATTGTCCTTCCAAATCCACCAATCTGGCGTTCATTTCCTTGTGCAGTTTAAACATTTCTGCTGTCATTTCTTCATTTGTTTGTATTCGAGTTTCAGCGTCCATGATCCTCCCTTCCGCCTCCTCTACTCGCTTGTTTGTCTTTTTGATTTCATCTCGAATTCCCTTTAGCTGCATATCATTATCCTTTCTGAATTCTCTCAGTTCTTTCAGAATGAGTTCCAGACTCACGCCGCCGGCTTGTTGCTCATCAGCTGTTAGCGCGTCCTCGTCCTCCATGTCGCTGACAGCTGGTGCAGGTGCGGTCTGGTCCACTTCGTCTCCTTCGTGCAGCTTTGATAGCGCAGACTTCTTAAGAACTTTTACTCTTGGTGGCATCTTCGAGCCCTGTTCTTAATTGTCCAAGAATAATTATTTCAAATTCGAGTCGTTTTGGGCTATATTTAACTCAAGCGTCGGGAGCGCGTTTCACTACGCTGTCATCCTCTCGCTCACCAGCCCGGAAGTCTTATTATTCACTTTTAAAGCACTCAATGGTCTTGCCCCACTATATTTGATTGATCTCGTAACTGTCCGTGAATATAGGAGAACACTGAGATCATCAAATACATTTCTCCTGTCCATCCCAAAGTCCAACTACAAACGTTGGGGTGACCGGGCCTTTTCTGTCGTTGCACCCAGTCTCTGGAATAAGCTACCTCTGGACTTGCGCTCCATCACTCATATGGAGTCTTTTAAATCTAATCTTAAAACCTTTTTATTCAGGCAGGCTTTTAATACCTAGTACAGTAGTTCTTTGACATTCTTGTTAGGTCTTAATTGTTGTTAGGTCTTAATTGTTTTTAATTTTTAACTGGCTGTTTTTTATTGTTATTTTTGATTGTTTGTTTTATTTCTGTATTGTTCAGCACTTTGTGCACCTTCTGGCTGCTGAAAAGGGTTCTATAAATAAAGATTGATTGATTGATTGATTGATCCTTGAGGAGAGCCAGTGCTGAGGGTTATGGTGGAAGAGGAGAAGTTGTGGATCATCACTGACTGAAGTCTGTTAGTTAAGAAGTCAAGGAACCAGTTGCAAATGGAGGGGCTTAGTCCTAGTGTGAGTAATTTGTCCATCAGGGTTTGGGGGATCATGATTTTGAAGGCAGATGTGAAGTCCACAAAGAGCATATGGGTGTATGAGTCCTTCTGTTCCAGGTGGGTGAGAGCAGTGTGGACCACAGAGGAGATGGCATCCTCTGTTGATTGGTTCTCACAGTATGCATACTGGTGAGGGTCCTTGTTGATGATGGTTGTTTTGATGTGGGTCATGACCAGTTTTTCGAAGCATTTAGCGACTATCGGGTGAGGGCCTGGCCAACAGTCATTCAGAGCAGTCACTGTAGAGCTTTTTTGGACTGGGATGATGGCACTGCACTAAAACCATAGATATACGGAAAGATCTGTGTTCGGATATTCCCGGAAATGGACCGCAATGATCCTTAAAAAATCCCAAAATCTGGATACTTATCTTCGGCAGATCCAAAATAAATGTGGCTGTTATTCGTCAAGGGTCTGCCAAAGATACGTATTCGGATTTTGGGATTTTTAAAGGATCATTGCGGGCCATTTCCGGGAATATCCGGAAATATAAGCATAAGTATATGTGAAGGATACGGAGATATACGACATCAGCTCTTACCGTATATCTATGGTTTTAGTGCAGTGGTGGTGTGGTCTTCAGGCAGACGGGATCTGTCTACAGGGCAAGTGAGGTGTTAAAGATATTGGCCAGCACCTCGCAGAGCTGATCGGAACTTTCAACACTTTCCCAACACTTTTTTTTTGGATTATGGTATTTTGACAAATTGGGGTTAGGATTTCCAACTAAACGCAGTGATAGGACCACCAAACTCACAGATCCTGTTCTCCACGACAATCCTGACCGCAATCTGTGAGATTCATGTCTGTCTGTCTGTGTCGTGAACTTTCAACACTTTCCCAACACTTTTTTTTTGGATTATGGTATTTTGACAAATTGGGGTTAGGATTTCCAACTAAACGCAGTGATAGGACCACCAAACTCACAGATCCTGTTCTCCACGACAATCCTGACCGCAATCTGTGAGATTCGTGTCTGTCTGTCTGTGTCGTGAACTTTCAACACTTTCCCAACACTTTTTTTTGGATTATGGTATTTTGACAAATTGGGGTTAGGATTTCCAACTAAACGCAGTGATAGGACCACCAAACTCACAGATCCTGTTCTCCACAACATTCCTGACTGCAATCTGTGAGATTCGTGTCTGTCCTACGTTTTACCTATGAATTATGGGTATTTGTATTTGGACAAATTGGGGTTAGGATTTCCACCTAAACGTAGAGATAGGACCACCAAACTCACAGATCTTGTTCTCCATAACTCCCTGGCCATATTTTGTGAGATTCCTGTCTGTCCTACATTCTCCCTATGAATTATGGGTATTTGTATTTTGACCAATTGGGGTTAGGATTTCCAACTAAACGCAGTGATAGGACCACCAAACTCACAGATCTTGTTCTCCATAACCCCATGAACGTATTTTGTGAGATTTGTGTCTGTCCTACGTTTTCCCTATGAATTATGGGTATTTATGTATGGATATCATGAAAATATCCAATAGGATCTATCACGGATGTGTATCCGGAAATATCCAATACCAGGATTTATTATGTATGGGTATCCAGAAAATATCCAATACTAGGATCTATCACAGATGTGTATCCGGAAGATATCTAATACTATGATTTATTATGTATGGGTATCATGAAAATATCCAAATGGATTTATCACAGATGTGTATCTGGGAAATATCCAAATACTAGGATTTATTATGTATGGGTATACAGAAAATATCCAATACTAAGATCTATCACAGATGTGTATCCAGAAAATATCCAATACTAGGATATATTATGTATAGGTATCCAAAAAATATCCAATACTAGGATCTATGACAGATATGTATTAGGAAAATATCCAATACAGGTAGTCCCCGATTTACGAGCGCTCTGATCTGCGAGGTTCCAGACTTACGAGCTGCACATTTTTGGAAAAAACGAAAAAAATACTGAGTTTTCATGTGTTTTTTCACTTCAGTTAGCAAGTTAAGCATATAAACACACGTTTCCGATCATTTTTATGCACTCAAAAGTAGTTTTTAGATGAAAATAGAGTGTTTTTAGGTGCGCTAGCGAAAACCGTTCCAATTTACGAGCGGATTTCCGGATTTACGAGCGAAATGGCGGCCGTTCCAAATTACGAGATTTCCGGTTTACGAGCGCCTCGTTGTAACGGATCTCGCTCGTAAATCGGGGACTACCTGTAGTAGGATCTTTCTCATGTGGGTATCTAGAAAATATCCAATACTAGGATCATTCAGGTATGGGTATGCATAAAATAATCTATACTAGGATCTATCACAGATATTCACTCGGAAAATATCCAATACTAGGATTTATTAAGTATGAGTATCCAGAAAATATCCAATATTAGGATCTATCAAAGATGTGTATCTGGAAAATATCCAATACTAGGATTTATCATACATGGGTATCCAGAAAATATCCAATACTAGGATCTATCACAGATGTGTATCCGGAAGATATCTAATACTATGATTTATTATGTATGGGTATCATGAAAATATCCAAATGGATTTATCACAGATGTGTATCTGGAAAATATCCAAATACTAGGATTTATTATGTATGGGTATCCAGAAAATATCCAATAATAGGATCTGTCACAGATTGATATCCGGCAAATATCCAATGCTAGGATTTATTATGTATGGGTATCTGGAAAATATCCAATATGAGGATCTGTCAGACGTGTATCCGGAAAATATCTAATACTAGGATTTATTATGTATGGGTATCCGGAAAATATCCAATACTAGAATCTATCACAGATGTGTATCCGGCAAATATCCAATGCTAGGATTTTTTATGTATGGATATCCGGAAAATATCCAATATGTGGATCTGTCAGATGTGTATCCGGAAAATATCTAATACTAGGATTTATTATCTATGGGTATCCAGAGAATATCCAATAGTAAGATCTGTCACAGATGTGTATCCGGCAAATTTCCAATTCTAGGATTTATTGTGTATGGGTATCCGGAAAATATCCAATATAAGGATCTGTCAGATGGGTATCTGGAAAATATCCAATACTAGGATTTATTAAGTATGGGTATCCAAAAAATAGCCAATAGTAGGATCTATCACAGATATGTATCTGGAAAATATGCAGTAGTAGGATCTTTCTCATATGGGTATCCAGAAAATATCCAATACTAGGATCTCTCAAGTATGGGTATGCATAAAATATTCTATACTAGGATCTATCGCAGATGTGTATCCCGAAAATATCCTATACTAGGATTTATCATGTATGAGGATCCAGAAAATATCCAGTGCTAGGATCTATCACAGATGGGTATGCGTGGGATATCCTGTACCATATTCTCTGGTGTATAATACGCTCCTGTGTATAATACGCTTTGTCCAATTTTTGGGAATAAATCAGAAAAAAAAGTACATTATACGCTTCGGTGTATAATGCGCACTGCCGATGCAGTCTTTTTTATGGCCACTAGATGGCGCCAAACCCTCCCCGACGTTGACGTTATGCGTCACCCCACCGCTGAGACAACTGGGAAATGTGGTCCATTGTGCAGCACGACTTGAATTTAATTAAATTTTAACTACAGAAACGCCTAAAAATATATTTGTCAGCTGAATATATATATGTTAACGTGTCTCTGTTTAATTTTTGTTAATAAATGATTACAAATCAGCTGAATTTAAAATATAAACAACACGATGTGCGCACAGCACACAACAGGCCCACAGGCCCGGTTTGGAGCGAGAGCTGAATTTACCGTAATTAAAATTAAACTACCGTACAGAAACACTTAAAAAATATATATTTGTCAGCTGAATATATATGTTAACGTGTCTCGGTTTAATTTTTGTTAATAAATGATTACAAATCAGCTGAATTTTGAACGTAAACAACACGATGCTCTCACCCAGAAACGGTTTACAGTACTGTAGCGCAGCAAGAACTGAATTTAATTAAAATTAAACTACCGTAAAGAAACACTTAAAAAATATATATTTGTCAGCTGAATATATATGTTAACGTGTCTCGGTTTAATTTTTGTTAATAAATGATTACAAATCAGCTGAATTTTGAACGTAAACAACACGATGCTCTCACCCAGAAACGGTTTACTGTAGCGCAGCAAGAACTGAATTTAATTAAAATTAAACTACCGTACAGAAACACTTAAAAAAATTATTTGTTAGCTGAATATATATATGTTAACGTGTCTCGGTTTAATTTTTGTTAATAGATGCACTTTGACGGTTACAACAACATAAATACAGCGGCTTTAAAATTAATACACGCTCACCCCGCCCATAAAAATGACAGAAACAGATACCGTTTACAGTTTTTATTCAAACAAATTATTTACACTACTATTTACACTATTTACACTATTCAAAACCTTCAAAGTCTTCATCTTCCGTGTCGCTGGCAAACAGTTCAGCCATCGCACGGTCCAGCTCACCGGTGCTCAAAGGCCCAGTCTGGTCCTCCTCTTCCTCCTCCTCCTCGCTGGTGTCCTCTGCTCCATCTGGCCGTGGGATGATCCCAGCCTTAATGAATCCAGACTGGATTATTTTGGTGGAAATTGATTTCCAGGCCTTGTCGATCCAGTCAATGGCCTGCAGGAAGGTGGCGTGGCGCATGCGGCCTGTAGCTGTGAAGCTGTGTTCTCCATCAACCATCCACTGCTCCCACAAGCGGCGCAAAGCAGCTTTAAAACTCCTGTTCACAGAGATGTCGAGGGGCAGAAGAACCTTGGTCAGTCCACCTGGAATGATGGCAGGAATGGAGTTGGTCGTTTTTATCTTGTCTTTCACAGCTGGCGTGATGTGGGCTCTCATACTGTCCATGACCAGAACAGCTTTTTTAGATTAAAAAAAAACATCTGGCCGCTTGCTGTAACATCTGGCCATCCACACATTCATCATCCCAGTGTCCATCCATCCTTTTTCATTCACTTCAACAACAACACTTGGTGGAAAGTTCTCTTTAGGCATGTTTTTTCTTTTGAAAATCACCATGGGCGGCAGCTTTGCCCCATCCGCGCAGCAAGCGAGGACCACGGTGAAGTGGGACTTTTCATGTCCTGTGGTCATGATGGACACGCTCTTCTCACCTTTCTTTGATACACTCCTAGACATTGGCAAATCGAATGTCAGTGGTACTTCATCCATATTCAGAATTTGTGCTGGCGAGATGTGGTGGTCGTGGACTTGGCGAGCGACGAATGCGCGGAAGCTGGCGACCTTCTCCTCGAAGTCTGCTGGAAGCTTCTGGCACATGGTGGTGCGCGCCCTCAGAGAAAGCTGGTTTCTACACATGAATCTGTAGCACCACGATGCACCGCCAGCAAACTCCAAGATGTCCATGTTTTTGGCCAGAGCCACGGCGTGCAGTCGAAGCTGGACCGTGGAGACGCCTCTCCCGGCCGCGCGTTCTTCCAGAACCCACTGCTTGACCCGTTCCTCCAACTGGGGCCAGCGGGCCTTCTTCCCCCTGTTCGCCCTCTTGGACCGCTTCATGGCGGTCAGCGAGACCTCCGCCTTTCTCCACAGCCGAACACAGGCCTCGTTGACCCCGAAGTGACGTCCCGCTGCTCGGTTGCTGTTTTCCACAGCGAATTTCACGACCTGCAGCTTAAATTCTGCAGTATAGGACTTTCTTTTTGGCGGCATTTTCTCTCTTTGTTCTCTGTCCTCGGTTTCAGTAACCGTGTTTCCATCCATTTTAATTGCGAAATTTGAGCTACCTCGCAAATATGTAAATACAAATTAATGCAGATCAGAAGTGTTTCCATCTACTGGCTTGAAGCGCTTCTACCAAGCCGCGCACAGCGTCATTACGTCAGACGTCAGCGTCATTACGTCAGACGTCAGCACTGCGCATGTCTACAGTAAACAGGAAGTAGCGGTTGAAAACAGAACCCGGCCACACATCTCGTCAAAATCGAGAGAATATTTCAGGTACGTGTTGCTATCGGGCGAGTTGTATTTATTCTGTCATGCCAACTAGTTTTAGCGATGTTACATGTTGTCCGGAGCGGAAACAGCTGAACGTCACGTGACGTGAATTTTCGCTACGTCAGAAATGAGTCGGAAAATGTGTTTCCATCTGTCGTTTAGCGCAACTCAAATCCCAAAAACCACCTCAAGCGAGCGTATAAACTTTTTAGCGTAATTCAGGAAGTAACCTCGCAATTTGCCGTTTCCATTAAGCTTTTCTGCTGCGCTATTTCAAATTGCGCAGCTAGAAACCTTGATGGAAACATGGCTAGTGTGTTGTCTCGTTGTTTCTCCTGCTCTCTCTCAGTGATTTTGCGGTGGGTGATGGGTTTTTATCTGAATACACAAATAACAGGATGCGCCTCGAGGTACAGTCTGCAGGTAAACAGACTACAGAGCGTCTTAGCGCCCATAGCGGCCGAAACTGGTATTGCACCATTTTTTTGCCCAAAATGAACAATCAGAGCGAAAAATGGGTCTAAAAATATGGGAAAAAATCCATAAATAATACTCTTCGGTGTTTGATACGCAGGATATTCAAATGAGCAAAAATACTGCGTATTATACACCGGTTTTTACGGTATATACAGGTAATCCCCGACTTACGAGCGAGTTCCGTTACTACAACTATCTCGTAAGACGAAAATCTCGGAAATCGGGGACTACCTTATACATATCTATATACCGCACGAGCCGCCACTGATACACGTACATGTGCGGTAATGCCTATCCTAACACTTTAAAACATTTTAAAAGAACGTACAGTACATAAAAAATTTATTTCTTACTTTGAGCTGCAACTTCTCTCGTCTGTTTGCCTGTTAGCTCCGCTGCGTTAGCTCCGCTGCGTTAGCTCCGCTGCGTTTGCTCCTCCGTTAGCTCCGCTGCGTTACGTCCGAGCTCCGTAGCTTCCTGCAGCACCACGCAGTTTAAACTGTTTACAGGAAGGACTGTTAGTATGTTAACTTCATACATTTGGAGCCAGAGAAAGATTTAATAACTTACCGAAAGCCGTCTGCGCGCGCCGACATTAGCTGCACCTGTTAGCGTTAGCCCCTCCAAATCCGTGGCTGCTGTTGGGCATTAGCTGCACCTGTTAGCATTAGCCCCTCCAAAAAGGCTCTTGGCTTTGTTTCTCCAAGTTAGCTCGGTGTCCCCCGATATCTTCGGCTGCCAGGCAGACATCCAGGCGAGCTCCAGGAACCTCTGATCGCACAAAGCCGGCTGTCGGCTGGAGCTACGAGGCTAATGTTAGCTCGTTGCTAATCCGGTCCGGCTGGCTGTCTGCTGCTTCACGCAGCCAACAGTGTCGTTTTGCTTCGCCCATCTGTTCCTCCACAAAACCACCGTTCAGCTCCAGATCATGTATCTGAGCGCAGGAACCTCTGATCGGATTCGGACGAAGCCGGCTGGCAGGAGCCGAGACTGTAGTAAAATGGAGGTCACCGCGGTATTTCCGGAAACGGACAGAAGTTGCGCAATTATGATTAAAAATCATAAATTTTTATTATAATTATTATTTATAAAGCCTTTAAAACAACCACAGCTACAACAGAGTGCTGTACACATGAATTTAAGAACATTTAAACACACAAAAAAAAAATCATATTTTTATTAAATATGATAGCTCGTAAGTCGATGTGCTCGTAAATCGGGGACTACCTGTAAATGGCTTCAGTAGTTTGTGGGTCATCCAGTGACGGCTGCTGTCTGCTTACATCAGAACCGTCCCCTCAGAGCAGCCCGCTTGTAACCTCGAACAAGATGGTCCCATAAACCTAGCAAACTGGGCTGGTACTGGCAGTGGGTGCGATTTTAACTGGTGCAGATCAGATGAGATTTGAGACGGTGGCAAAGCTCCAAACCGTCATGTCAGCTTCTAAAAGCCCTCAGGTCGTCGTCTCACCTGAGAGGGAAATATCTTGGTGCTAAATGTTCTGCTTCAGTTTTAACTGAGAGTTGTGACATCATCTCCTCCTGACGTCGTGTAACAACGAAACACCAAAAGAACTGATTCAACGATTCTCTCTGGAACTAAAAATCTGTTTTATTTGTATTTTTTGTTCATTCAGTAAATTCATCCTTCGGTTCTGATATTTTACATGTTGGGACTAAACAACTGGTTCCAGGTCTGGATCCAGCAGCTTGTAGAACCTCCTTCAGCAGCAGAACCCTCAGTGGTTTCCTTTTGTCAGTTTTGGTCCACATTTTGTTCTGTTGGACCCAGTTTGGTCCAATCTTCAGCTGTTGGACTCTAGAACCCTTTGGTCTACAGAGGGATTCTGGTCCATTCAGTGACTGACAGGAGCCCAAACCATCAGCCTCCACCTCCATGCTGACAGCGGGGAGGAGCTGTTTGCTGTAGTGCATTCTGGGTAAACATCTGTCCTCTGGTCTGGTTTGGGTCCAGAAGTCATGTGGTTCCTTCAGATGAAACTTTCCAAACCTATGTCAAGCTGCCATGTTGTTTTAGAGAGAAGAGGTCATGACCTTTGACTTGCTGACTGAGGCCTGTAGAGTCACTGCACGGTCTGACCTTCAGGGTGAATCTGCTATGGAAAATGGAGCTTACTTATATAGCGCTTTCCAGCCCCCTATGAGGTGCCCCAAAGCGCTTCACAGCACCAGCCATCCACTCATTCATGCACACATTCATACACCGGTAGCGGCAGGCTGCCATGCAAGGCGCCAGCCAGTCCTACCGGGAGCAACTCGGGGTTAAGTGTCTTGCCCAGGAACACAACGACACATGGTGTGGGAACTCGGGATTCGAACCTCCAACCTTCCGATCGGGGGTCGGCTGCTACTACCACTGTGCCACGGCCGCTATGACGATACTCTAAAGGACCTTTGATCCTTCACAGATTGATGTCAGCAACAGCAGCTGCTCTGAGGTCATTGCTTTATCTGACTTCTACAAAGCTCTCAACAACCTAGCTCCATCTTATATTACAGATCTTGTTTTATGTTTTCCCAACAGAGCACTTCACTCTCAGACTGCAGGTTTACTTGTGGTTCCTAGAGTTTCCAAAAGCAGAATGAGAGGAATATATTTCAGTTCTCAGGCTCCTCTCTTGTGGAACCAACTTCCAGTTTCTGTCCATGAGACCGACACATTGTCTAGTTTGAAGACTGGACTTAAGACTTTCATTTTTGATAACTCCTATAGTTAGGTTGGCTTGTTGTGCTGCTATAGACTTAGACTACTGGAAGGCAAACTCACCTCATTTCCTTAAATGAATTGTTAACATTGAATAGTTTTCATTTGATATTATTTCTATCTCAACATGTGATTTTTTACCTGCCATTGTGTATCTGTTCCTCTCAAACCCAGCTGGTTGAAGCAGATGGCTGCTTGTCCTGAGCCTGGTTCTGCTAAAGGTTTCTTCCTCATGAGGGAGTTTTTCCTTTCCACGGTTTCCTTCATGCTTGTTCAAGATGAGAGTTCTGTGATGAAGTTAAACTCAAAGCAGTCTGCTCCTCAGATAATGTTACAAACCGGATTCCAAAATAGTTGGGACACTAAACAAATTTTGAATAAAAACTGAATGCAATGATGTGGAGGTGCCAACATCTAATATTTTATTCAGAATAGAACACAAATCACAGATCAAAAGTTTAAACTGAGAGAATGTATCATTTTAAGGGAAAAATTATTTTACCACTGTGTGGCATCCCCCCTTCTTCTTACAACTGTAATTAAACACGTACGGGTCATCATTATGTAGGGATATGCACCGGTCAGTTTTGCTGACTGTACAATATTCCAGATGAAAGATTTGAGTAGATTTTATCTGACACAAACTTATCATCAATTAACTAAACGAGTTCTCTCTTTTTCAGTTTAATACCAATAATTCTATGCCTTGGAGGTGATAATGTAAAGACATGAAATGTTAACTTATGTTGGTACAGCAGGACTGGACCATTTATTTAACATAATCATAAATTACATCACAACATATTTACATGATCGATCAGTTTCCTATAACTAACTGTTCAGCAGATTTAAACATAGGAACAACAGGACACAAGTTATCAATCTTATAATAACTTATATCTCTGCAGGCTTTTAACTTAGTTCTGGCTTAGAAAGATAAAAGTTTAAGAGGAGGAGAAGAAAAGATGGAGGGAAGTCGTTATGACTTAGGGAATTAAATTCAACCAGGCTGACACTTTCCATGTGACTCTTTGGCTAAACACAGGTACGCTGGTAACATTGACGACTCTTTACCTTGCCAGACGGTCAGTCAAGAACGGAACTTCCTTGATGTCCGAGTGAGAGAGGCAGACCAGCCTTAAAGACCGTGTAAAGTGAAATTAAATGTGTGTTTTGAGTTTGTCACACGGCATAAATATGTGTTATTAATCACCCATATAAATCTGACTGATTAAAAACATTGTTTACCTTATAAAATTAAGTCTCAAAAATAATGAAAAAACATAATTGTGCCCTGGTCTGAAACGCTGGGGGCGTGTCAGCGCGTGGGCGTGGTTTCAGCGCAGTACTGCGCCCGTGTCCTGCACCCTGAAGATGTTCGCGAATATGGAGGACCAAACTGACATAATAATAAATAAAAGAATAAATATATATCTGACATAAAACAATACATATATAAATCAAAGTAGAAATATATATCCTAAATAATAATAAATAAAAGAATAAATATATAAATCAAAGTAGAAATATATATTTTAATGAGAAATAAAAGCATAAATATATATATTCTTTTTTATATCTCCTTACACATGAGAAATAAAAGCATAAATATATATATTCTTTTTTATATCTCCTTACACATGAGTTTCCATCAATAACAATAGATATTTTGCTTTGCCTTTTTCTTGCTGTTTTTCCGTTTGCTGTATTTATTGCTGTATTTATTTATTTCTGTATTGTTAGCTGTATTTATTTCTGTATTCTTTTCTCGCTGCATTTCTGCCTCTTCGGTATGTTAATGAGGAGGGCTGCTTTCTAAATCCAGCTCTTCTATTGGTCAATAAACCGGAAATAGAACGATCAGTGTGCAGATCGATTGAGCATGCCTGCGCTGCAGTTCTCTCGGGAGATCTCCGTATTTGAGAGGAAGTAAACAACTATTAGAGATGTATCGTAGGATTGCTGTCAGTGATGACTATTTACTGTTTCCAGTCGATGTTTTGAGTGAGTGGCTGCTCCAGGTAGCTGCAGACACGGATACTGAAGCTGACTCATTAGTTGTCCAGATTTTGGAGGAAGTGGCTTGTCGTTTGCACAAATCCGTGTACCCCACAAGAACAGCTGGAAGACCTGGATATTTGCTGCCCGCTGACGTCTTTAAGGGACCTCAGACAACCTAAGGAGTCTACTAACTTTTTGGACTGGCTGGGGTCTGGTCAGCTCCAATCTGGAGGTAGAAGTTGTTGACTGCCATCTCCCGCAGTCATCCACTTGCTTCCTGACGTTGAAGTTGTCCAAAAATCACAAAACCTATGCAGACTTCCACCAACACCTTATGGCCAGCATGTCTTCAAGCTACTCTGGTTTTGGCCTAATTTGAACCAGGCCGTTTCAACGTTTTACAAGTTTATGCACTTAGAAATGCACTATGTATTTTTTCAAAGTTACAACTTTCAAATGTTTTTTAATTGTTATGAAGTAGTGTCTAGTGCACTTGTTAATTACTTCAGTTTGACAGAACTTTGCATTCTTGTTTCAAATAAAACAGTTTAATGTTATTGTAGAACATATTTTGAAGCTTCTACCTGCTGATATAAATTGTTTACCCAGTTAACACATTTATTAGCTGTATCACAGAAAATGTTAGGAAATATTAGACCATCATATTAATTAATTTCGTATCTAGAAATTGCTTACATACAAAATGTTAAAGCTGATGTGGTTGAATTTGTAAATAAAATTACAATGGTTTAATAATGGTGACTTTATTACATAAACATGAAAAAAGCACATGTAAACACTGAATATTTTTAATTTAAATAAGTTTACATACAATTTATTTTCTTTTACAATATAGAATGTAACTTGAATACCACTGTGTAGTATTATGTAATCAGTCTTAATAAATAGCAAGTTGGCTCTGTTATAACGATGTAAATTTCAGAACCTTTCAGC
>JBBPBX010060886.1:0-21293 GCA_038048925.1 Garcialebias charrua
GCATCCAGGCGGACCTGAGCGGAGCGGAGGCAGTGGGCTTTGGACTCGCTCAGCTGCGACCTGCGGACCGGAGCGGGGCGGATCCGCGTGTGGTGTAATTTTGGGGTAAATTATCTTTCCCTGACTTCACTCTGTCTGGCAACATCCTCAAAGTCAGTGAGGAGGTGAAATACTTGGGACACTACATAACCGCTGACCTGTCTGATGACAGGGACATTTACAGGCAGCGTTGTATGCAATATGTACAAGCTAATGTGCTTCTTCGGAGGTTCTCTATGTGCTCAGTGTCTGTAAAAACTGCACTCTTCAAAACATATTGTACCCCAATGTACACTGCACACCTGTGGCGGCATTACAGAAAGAGCAGTATGCATAAACTACAGGTGGCATACAATGATGGCATGAGGATGCTGCTTAAGGTGCCGCGATGGAGTAGTGCCAGCCAGATGTTTGCAAATGCCAATGTACCAACTTGTGCAGCTGTGCTTCGTAACCTTATGTACAGATGTATGTGTAGGCTAACAAACTCTGCAAATAGCATCATCTATACTCTGACCAACCCTGCACAAAGCTCGGTTAGGTTCTATTCAAGTCTGTGGAATCACTGGCGCCTCAAATTATTTGGCAATGGATGAACATTCTATTTTTACTGTGTCTTGTTGATGTTGTCTTTTTAATTTTTTATATATTTTTATTTTTGGTGGTGGTTGTTTTTGTTACTATGGACCATATGCGTCTGAAATAAAGTTTTGATTGATTGATTGATTGATTGAATAATAATGAATTCAATTTATAACGCACTTTTCATTAATGGAAATCTCAAAGTGCTACAAGGTGCAACAGAATTAAATGTCAATAAAACAAATAATAAAACAATTAAAATCAACAACAGTATCAGCTATGATCAAAAGTAGAATCATGAGGAGGTAGTGTAAGCTCGGTTGAAAAGAAAGGTCTTCAAGCCGCTCTTAAAGTCAACCACAGACTGTGGGGCTTCAGTTTCTCTGAATCACCTGTAAGTGTCGCCAAAGGAACAAGAACCACAGAAACGTGCGTACGCCTGCTCTGGAGCTGGCGTGGAAATGTACTTGGATGCGCACATATTCACGTTCAGTTCAGTTTTGATACATACGGGGTTTTGCGTGGATAGTGACGTAAGCAAGGTTTTTGTGCGCACGCACGGTTGATACATGAGGCCCCAGGATACCCAAATATTTATAGGAATCAACAAACTCAATAGGGACACCATTTGAGGACAAAATCAGAGGAGAATCTGCTGGGACCGACTTCCTATTTGAAAAAAACATCCCTTTTGTTTTATCAGCATTTAGGACAAGTTTGAGACGGAACAAATCTGACTGGATGATGTCAAAAGCAGATTGCAGAGACTGGAAAGCCTTAGCAACTGTTTTAGCTCGACAGTAAACAACTGTATCATCAGCATAGAAATGTAAGGATGCATCAGGGATGCTCTGACCTACATTAGCTATGTAAATTGTAAAGAGGGTTTGTCCTAAGACTGAGCCTTGTGGTACACCATTGTTGACTGTTGAATAACTCGAGGAAATACCATTATGTTGACAGATCAGCGGCAATGTGTTCAACATAATGCTAATGAATGGTGTAGAGAACAAAGATCTAACGTTAATGTTGGGTCTCCATGGTAACCATCTGTCACTCCCTGATGGCACTCGGGAACATTTTTCACTGGGTTTTCTGGATTAAATTGCCACGTTCTGTGATGTGATGGAAGCAGAAGATGAATAAATCCACAAAATAGAACCATTAATGTGTTGTCACATCCCGTTTAATTTCCAGACGAGTCCTTCAGAGAGTCAGAGTCAGAGAGTCTTTATTGTCATTTGCACCGCATGTGGTACATGTGATGAAAACGAGATTATGTACACGAGGTCCCAGTTACATCCAACAACAAATGAAAGAGAAAAACAGTAATAACATCTAGAACTAACTAAGAAAAACATCAACTAGTAATACACTAAGCCTAATATAGTGGGAATAAACAGCAGCACGAACATGAGTTTGTATGAGCAGATGGTCACAGATGAACACAGATGAACACAGCAACAAGAAAACAGATCAGCATCAGTATGATGTGATATTTTGCAGTGTTTATTTTTTATTTTATTTTTATTTATTCATGAGTCTAACAGCCTCAGGGTAGAAGCTGTTCCTCAGTCTAGTGGTTCTACACTTGATGCTCCTCAACCTCCGTCCTGAGGGGAGTGGGGCAAAGAGTGAGTGTGCTGGATGAGTGAGGTCTTTCATGATGCAGGTGGCTCTTTTCCTGCATCTGGAGGTGTAAATGTCTGTGATTGTGGGGAGACTGACTCCAACAGACTTCTGTGCAGCCTTCACCACTCTCTGCAGAGCTTTCCTCTCTTCAACTGTGCAGCCTCCATGCCACACGTTGATGCTGGAGCACAGGACGCTCTCCACTGCACACCTGTAGAAGGAGGTGAGAACTGGGCTGCTCAGACCAGCTCGTCTCAGCCGTCTGAGGAAGTAGAGTCTCTGATGACCTTTCTTGATCAGGCTGGTGGTGTTGTTGCTCCAGCTGAGGTTATCATTCATGTGTACACCCAAGTATTTGTAGCTGGAGACCACTTCCACTGCAGACCCACCTATTATCAGTGGGGCATGGGTGTGTTTGTTCCTTCTGAAGTCCACAATCATCTCCTTTGTCTTCTTCACATTCATGTGAAGATTATTCTCTTTGCACCAGCTCTCCAGGTGTTCCACCTCCTGTCTGTAGCTGGACTCATCATTGTTTGTGATGCATCCCACCACCGCTGTATCATCTGCAAACTTAACAATATGACAGCCTGGAAGTGTGGCTGTACNTCGAATGTTCAGGACAATTCTCTGAAGCGATCCATTTTTCTTTTGTGTGTTTTTCATCACGCACGTCGTTTTTTTATTTCAACAATCCACGTCTCAAAACAATCGGCTCGTTCAGGACATTCCTGCTGCAACTTTAGGTTTTTGTGAAATTTGTTACTTTTTTTAATGTTTGGCTTTGTCGGCCATGTGGCGTAGTGGTAATGGCAGTCGTTCCCCGATCGGAAGGTTGGAGGTTTGAATCCCGGTTCCCCACACCATGTGTCGTTGTGTCCCTGGGCAAGACACTTAACCCCGAGTTGCTCCCGGTAGGACTGGCAGCACCTTGCATGGCAGTCTGCCGCTACCAGTGTATGAATGTGTGTACGAATGGGTGGATGGCTGGTACTGTAAAGCGCTTTGGGGCCCCTCATAGGGGGCTGGAAAACACTATATAAATAAGCTCCATTTACCATTTACCATGTTTTCTCATTGAAAATGAATGGAGCTTCAAAACCTTTAGCTGTTTACAAATTTTCACTGTTCATTTCAGCTGTTGTTCTGTTTCAGCTGCTTTCAGTAAATAGCTGTTCAGATTCAGTTCAGCCTGGTTTTGACTTCTTCGGCTGCTTTCAGCTGAAATCCTTCAGCTTTCACACTGCGTTTTCACAGGAACGTACCGAGGTTGAGTCGGGTCCTCTGGTTGGGTTCTTCTTCACAAGTAGCCATTGGGGCACTAAGAGTCACTTGTTAGTCTGATGGTCCTCCATCATGTGAACAGCTAGTTCTGGATGTCAACAACAAACTGGTTGATCCACCATGAGAAGGTGCTATTTATAAGACTGAGTTTGTTGCAGCTCCTCAGACTGAAGAAGTCCTTTGGATAAAAGACGAAACGTTTCAACAAGAAGAACCCGTCCAGAAGACCTGACTGAACTTTTACCTGGATTATTGAGCGGCTTCAGAACGTGTTGACAGGAAACGACATTTCTCTGGTTCCTGACGTCGTTGTTTTCCTGCAGGAGAGTCGGCGGTGCTGGACCCACAGAGTCTCTCCACAACACCAGAACCTTCATCAAAACGCAGCAAATCAAAACGCCGTCACTTCTGCTCGCTGTGCGGCCGAGGATTCACCGCCCCGTCCCGGCTGGCGGACCACATGGCCGCCCACGCCGGCTTCAAGCCTCACAGCTGCTCCATCTGTGGGAAGCGCTTCACCAAGAAGATCAACGTGTACATCCACCAGAGGGTCCACACCGGGGAGAAGCCGTACTCCTGCCCTCACTGCGGGGTCAGCTACTCCCAGAGAGGCTGCCTGAGGAGGCACCTGGTCCTCCACACCTCTGAGAAGCCCTACTCCTGCTCCTTCTGTGGGCGGGGCTTCATCCAGCGGCGCTACCTGGTGCAGCACGAGCGGACTCACACTGGGGAGAAGCCGTTCAGTTGTTCACTGTGCCCCAAACGCTTTGCCTCCAGGAGCGGGCTCGCGGATCACCAGTACACCCACGCCGAGCAGAAACAGTTCTCCTGCTCCCTCTGCGAGAAGTCCTTCTCCTCCGGCTCGTCCTTCAGGGACCACGCCCAGCTCCACACGGGGCGGAAACGCCACCCCTGTCCGCTGTGCAGCCGGAGCTTCAACCGACCGGGCCTCCTGAAGAAACACCTGGAGAAACACGCCGACGGAACTGCTGACAAGGTGAGGCGCGGACCAGAGGAGGTTTTTATCTCTGTCACAGTAGCTGTGTTTACATGGGCAAAATTCTGTGACCGGATTGAAATGTGCTCTGATTGCATAATGAGATAGCACCGTTTACATGGGCACAATCCGTTCATGACGAGTGTTTACATGCAGCAGGCTTTTATTCTGATCAGAAGTTCTGACATGCGCAGAGTGGTACACTCCCCTTAAAAAAAAAAACGTAGAGGAAGTTACTTTGGTGAAAATCACAGAAGAAGAAGTTACTTCCGGGACGAAAGTAAACAGACGCGTCAAAAATGGACCCGCGCTGGACTGTAATGATGACGGCGACTGAGTTTTTACTGCACTCCCTGATTGAACTACAGGTGAAGCAGCGCGTGCTTTTAGTTTTTTTATTCACAGGATGAGAGCGCTGGACGTCCTCTGTCCTCCAAGCTGTCGTGGACAACAACTGTTGGTAAGACAATAAAAACGCTGTATGCTAATAAACTTTTTTGTCCTTTTCTACCCGTTTATGTGTGATACTGTCTGTATTTGTTATTAATTACTATTCTTCCTCTGTTTTCCTGTTTCTGGAGCATCAGTGTCACGATGCCAGGCAGTGCCCTGCCATGATGCCAATGTCCTGCGCCACTCAGACCTCTATCAAAGGGCTCATCTGTTGCCAAAAGTAAGGCTAATATTTACTATATTGTATTTAGTATTACTACCAGCTAAGTATCTCAAAGTAGAGATGCTTAGCTGTAAAGTTTTATTTAAAAAAATGTTTGTTTGAACCATGTCTTAAAACAAATAGTTGAATGTTGCCAAAATGTAAGGCTAAAATTTACTATACTGTACAGTATTGTATTTAGTATCTAAGTAATCAGTAGACATACTTAGCTGTAAAGTTTTATTTAAAATAAAATTTGTTTGAACCATGACTTTAAACAAATAAAAAGTTGAACACTAAATATTGGCATGTCCTTTTTTTTAGGGATGCACCGATCCACATTTCTCACTTCCGATCCGATACTTAAGAACTGGGTATCGACCGATACCGATACTTTTCCGATCCGATACTGTTCAGGTATGTGAATCTGTATAATGAAATATTTGTACTGAGACTATAAAGTTATGTGTATTTTGGAATGTTTTCTATACTATAAAGACTATACTGTTAAAGTTTGTGAGTTTCCTGTTGTGAGTGTCTTCATTGGTTTTAACTCACATAATGTTAAGACGGCAGTCACAGAATGAGATGGAACACAAGTGCTCTTTGAAGCTGGATCGGAAATATCGGCAGGTTGGATCCGATATCCGATACTTAAATTATGCTGGTATCGGATACCGATACTGGATCGGATCTGCCCCATCCCTACTTTTTTTGCAGTCTGTGAGGAACATTGAAGAAAAGGACGTCCGTCTCTTCAATGTTGGTGATCGTGCCCGCTGTTGGACTGGCTTGTCAAAGGATACCCAAACTCTCCTCGTCTGACTCCTCAACAAGTCATTTAATGTTTACCTTGGCGCTGTCAGGTGGAGGTAGAGATGACCTTCGGGTTGCTGAAGTCACAGTAGAGAGTTCTTCTAAAAGATACTTGTCATGTATTTGTGTTCACATGCAGTTAACATTTGTATAAATATATTATCACAATAAAAAACTGCAAATAATATTAGTGAACATCTGAGCTCTTTAATGGACCAAACAGTTTAACAAATTCTTGTAAACAAGGGATATTGCTTGTTTGAAACATGTTTCATTCTTAGTGCAATTTGAGGTATATCAGAAAAACATAAAAATTAAACATTCAAAAAGTTTGTGCAAAACAGACGATGTGCACAGACAACCACATCTTGATGATCTTGTCACATTATACAACACCAGCCTAACCAACATCCTTAACTCTGTTGCTCCTTTGAAAACCCGGACTGTTTCCTTCTCTAACTCTGCACCCTGGTTCACTCCAGAACTCCGTTCTCTGAAAACCAAAGGTCGGCGGCTAGAGCGTCTCTATAAAAAATCCGGTCTCACAATTCACAAGGAACTTTATGCAAACCACCTCATCCATAATGGATGATGTGGTTTGCATAAAGTTCCTTGTGGGCACAGACCGCAGAAGGGTGGAACAGAATGTCACGTTTTGGATGTGTCAGCGTTTTTCCCCAAACGCAGACACAATAAATTAAATGTGGAACAATAGTTCAAAATTGTTCATAACTAAGGAACATTTTATTGCAAAAGTCCAACTTTATTATCAAATACAAATACACATATGAAAAAAAATCTAAATGCTCTCTGGTATTGTTCTGGGGGCAGAACCAAATGTGGAGGCGGGCCGTAGTTTGGGGACCACTGCATTACAACAACAGTATTTCTCAAGCCAAATCCAGCTGCTTCTCTGACATCATCAGTTCTAATGTTGGTAATTCAAAAACATTGTTCTCTCTCCTTCACCGTTCTGTCTCATCTCCTAACTCCCTACCCTCTCACATGGTTTCCACAGAATTTTGCAACTCCCTGATGTCATATTTCAATGAAAAGATTATTTCAATTCATAAACACCTTGGACCAAATACTGCCCCCAGCATCCTTGTTGAACTCCCTCCCTCCCTCCCTTTCTCTGTCTTCTCCCTCCCCTCTGCTGATGACATTGCTGACATTATCAGCAAGTCCAAGTCCTCATCCTGTCAACTTGACCCATTTCCCACAGTTCTTGTTAAATCCTGTCTCCCGTCTCTGCTCCCTATCATCACTAATATCATCCACTCCTCCCTAACCTCTGGCATTGTTCCCACAGCCTTCAAATCTGCTGCCATCACCCCCATCATCAAGAAACCAGGTCTTGACTTCACCAACTTCAGTAATCTTCGTCCGATCTCCAATCTGCCCTTCATCTCCAAGATCCTTGAAAAAACTGTTGCTAGTCAACTTCACTCACACCTGTCCAACAACAACATTTATGAAGAGTTTCAATCTGGATTTCGCCCCCACCATAGCACCGAAACAGCTCTAGTAAAAATTACTAACGACCTTCTTCTTGCTGCTGACTCTGGTCTTCTGTCCATCCTCATTCTTCTTGATCTAAGTTCTGCCTTCGACACCATCTGTCATTCTATCCTCCTCAACAGACTAACCTCCATTGGCATCTCAGGTACCCCGTTAGACTGGTTCAACTCCTATCTCTCTGACCGCACTCAATTCATTCAGCTTAAATCCTTCCGTTCCCAGTCTTCCCCTGTCTCCACGGGTGTCCCCCAAGGCTCTGTCCTCGGACCCCTCCTCTTCATCATTTACCTCCTTCCTCTAGGTCACATCTTCCGCAAATACGGCGTCCATTTCCACTGTTATGCTGATGACACACAGCTCTACTTGTCATCAAAACCTAACTCCACCCACCCACCCTCCATCCTCACCGACTGTCTCAATGAGCTAAATCACTGGTTTTCTAACAATTTCCTTCAACTAAACAGAAATCATTCTTGTCGGTACCAAAAACTCTATTTCAAAATCAGAACATCTTCTCGTCCCCCTTAACAACTCTTTGCTGGCTCCCGGTTAAATCACGCATCATCTTCAAAATTCTACTTCTCACGTTCAAATCTATCCACAACCTTGCCCCTCCTTATCTATCTGACCTCCTACAAATCTCCATCCCATCACGCTCTCTCAGATCCTCCTCTTCACTACATCTCCATGTACCCTCTGCCCGCCTCTCCACCATGGGGAGCAGGGCCTTCACCTGCTCTGCCCCTCACCTCTGGAACGCTCTACCGCCAGACCTTCGAAACACCACCTCCCTTTCTCTGTTCAAGACAGCCCTGAAAACACATCTCTTTAGACTAGCTTATCATTAACTTTACTAAATGTATTTTTATTATTTTGCATTTTATAATCTTTATGTATTTTATATTTCAATTTGTCACTGATAATGTTTGAACTGTATTGGTTTGTTAAGTGTCCTTGGGTGTCCTGAAAGGCGCTTTTAAATAAAATTATTATTATTATTATTATTATTATTATTATTATTATTATTATTATTATTATTATTATTATCTTGTAATGATCACAAAACAAACAAAAAAACCTTTCTTTGGTCATTTAAAACTACAGTAACCTGTACTTCAGTAGCTTCTTTATCAACTCATCACATACTTTCAGAATTTCAATGTATGCATGTGATTTAGGACAATTGAAAAATGGTGAGAAAATAATAGATTTTACTTCCAAAATGTATGTTTCTGTATCCTGATAGAGCAGCAAATGTGTTTTTATCCTGTGAGTCATGCAGAAACTCAGAGTCCTTATTAAACCATCTGACTGTAGTAAGTTAGGACATGTACCTTAAAGGAGCTGTATGTAACTTTTCTAACAATATATTTTTAACATATTTCTTCACTCTGTCACTACCTCCTGACATACTGATTTTAGACAAGTAATCTCTGGAAAAAAACTATTGTCCCCTTGCTTCTCTTAAAGTATTTCTAAAAAGCCACAGTGACACACCGTTAACCAGCCAATAAAAACAGAGTTTGTAACCAGCCAATAAAAACAGAGCTTGAATTTGAATCAGCCAATAAATAATAATAATAATAATAAACTTTATTTGTATAGCACCTTCCTACAATGCCTTGCATTGACCAAGGTGCTTAACAGGATAAAAAGATGAATAAACTGGAACAATAAATCAATGAAAATAGAATAGGAAACAACAGCAATAAAAGAAGGCAATGGAAATAAAAAAATGCTACATACTAAAATAACACTAAAATAACACAAGTAATAAAAGTTACACACTGAAAGCTTTTTTGAACAAGTGGAAATAAAAAGGCAATGGGAATAAAAAATGAGTAATAAAAGTTACACACTGAAAGCTTTTTTGAACAAGTGGGTCTTCAGTCTGGTTTTGAACAGAGTCAGATCAGAGGTGGCACGCAGCTCAAGGGGGAGGCTGTTCCAGGCTTTTGGGCCGGCAACAGAAAATGACCGGTCTCCCCATTGTTTGTACCTTGAGCGAGGCACCTCCAGCAGGTGTTGACTGGCAGATCGTAAATCTCTGCCGGGCTGATGGGCTTTCAAAAGTTCTGAGATGTACAGAGGAGCAAGTCCATTCAGAGCTTTGAAAACAAACAGGAGCAGCTTGAACTGTATCCTGAACTGAACCGGGAGCCAGTGTAGAGAGGACAGGACAGGAGTGATGTGTTCATATTTTCGTGTGTTGGTCAAAAAGCGCGCGGCAGAGTTCTGTACAAGCTGTAAACGGGAGATGGAGGATTGATTAATACCAACATACAAAGCATTACAATAGTCAAGTCTGGAGGTCACAAAGGCATGGATGGCCTTCTCCAGATCACCACGGCTGAGAAATGACTTTACTTTGGAGAGCAGTCGGAGCTGAAAGAAGCTGGTCTTGACAACAGAACTGATCTGTTTATCAAACTTTAAGTTGGAGTCAAGCTGCACTCCAAGATTTCTGACCACCGGGTTGAAATGGGGGAGGGGAAAACCAACACTGGGACTGGGAAGGATGTTGCTGGTGTCACCAGGAGCACTAAATAAAATGCATTCAGTTTTATCTGTGTTTAGGTGGAGGAAGTTTTGAGAGAGCCAGTGCTTAATGTCATTTAAGCAGTTGACAAGAGTGTTTGAACTGGGTGAGGGGTTGGGAGTGACTGGCAGATAGATTTGTAAATCGTCTGCATACATGTGAAAAGACAGGTTATGACGTGCAATGATTGATCCTAATGGCAGCATGTAAAGAGAGAAGAGGACTGGCCCTAGAATAGATCCCTGTGGTACGCCAGAGGTCAGAGGGGTTGATGAAGAGGAGGACAGATCGCCTATCATGACAGAAAAAGTTCTCCCAGACAGGTAAGATTTGAACCACTCAAGCACAGCTCCCTGGAGGCCAACCTGCTGAGACAAGCGGTTGATTAGTACCTGATGGTCGACGGTGTCAAAAGCTGCTGAGAGGTCTAACATCACCAGCAGAGCAGGGTTTTTTGCATCCAGGGACAGAAGAATGTCATTCTGTACTTTGAGCAGTGCAGATTCAGTACTGTGACGAGCTCGAAAACCTGACTGAAATTTTTCAAACAGGTTGTTGAGTTCTAGAAAAGATTGAAGTTGAATAAAAACAATCTTTTCTAGGACCTTTGATAGAAATGACAGATGTGAAACTGGTCTGAAATTAGAGAGAGCTGTAGGATCTAGGCCTGGTTTTTTGAGAAGAGGCCTGACCACAGCATGTTTGAAAGCAGATGGCACAAAACCTGAAGATAGACAGCTGTTAATAAATGACAAAACACAAGGACCAATTACATCAAAGGACTGTTTGAACATTTTAGAGGGAATGATGTCCAGAGAACAGTTAGTTGGTTTCATCTGCTGAACCACCTTGGTGAGGTGAGGGAGTGAAACCAGGTCAAATTGGTCAAAAACAGCTGTGGTTATTGCAGACGCACAAGACTGGATGGTGTTGGATGAACTGACAATGTTCTGCCTGATAGAGTCTATTTTGTTGACAAAATAGCTCTGAAAGTCATCGCAGGTAGACTGTGTGGCAGTTTTCAGAACATTGACAGATGGGTTGATGACAGACTGGAGTGTGCTGAAAAGCGTCCTCGGCCGGTTGGAGCTGGTGGAGATTAAATTGGAGAGGTACTGTGATTTGGCCTGTTTCACAGCATTATGATACTCACAGAGACAGTCTCTCAGTATTCCTTGAGATACATGAAGCCGGTCGCGCTTCCATTTTCGTTCTGCTTTTCTGCAACGTTGTCGAAGAGCTCGCGTCGTTTCGTTGAGCCATGGTGAAGGTTTGTTCTTTGAAGATGCCTGTTTGAGAGGAGCGATGGAGTCCAAGATCGTTGTGCAGGTGTGATGGAAGGAGCTGATGAAGTCCTCAGGATGTAGAGATGGGTCCAGGCTGACAGCAGAGCAAAATTCAGTGCTCTTAAAGGCATCAGTGAACTGACTTGGAGTTAATGGGGTGATGCAGCGGGAGAAACGTGCTGGGAGAATAGCCTTCGGTGCAGGAGAGGTGAAAAATTCAAATAATATGGGAAAATGGTCTGAAATACAGGTGTCCAGGATCTCCACAGTAGGTATTTGAAGGCCGTGGGAGATAATTAAATCGAGTGTATGACCCTGACTGTGTGTGGCCCCCGAGACCGACTGTGACAGGTTGAAAGAGTCCAGGAGGTCCTGAAACTCACATCCAAGCTGATTACTTGGGCAGCAGGTGTGCACGTTGAAGTCCCCACAGAAAAGCCAAGAGTCAAACTTTGGCATTAGGTCAGCCAGTAGTTCTGAAAACTCACTGAGAAAGTTTTTGTTGTATTGAGGAGACCGATAAAAGAGGCCACACAAAATAGGTTTTGCAGATTCCAGCACAAAAATCATGCTTTCAAAACTGGAGTAGTTTTTCTGAGGCAACAAACGGTACCTGAACGCCTCATTGAAAACTGCAGCCAGGCCCCCCCCTCTTCCAGACCCACGCGGAGCGCTCAGATAAGAGAAGCCAGGTGGGAGGAGTTCAGAGAAGCCGCTGTTGTCTCCAACTTTCTGCCAGGTTTCCGTGATCAAAAACAGATCCAGACGATGAGTGGAGATCAAATCACTTAATATAAAAGTTTTATTTGTGATTGATCTGGCGTTAAACAGTGCTGACCGTACAGGAACACAGCCAGTTACGTCACTCTCAGCTCGAGCGAGCGGGCGGAGGTTCTGTTTAACGCAGCCTCGGATCACAGCCCTCACGGGGGGACAAGATGGATACTGATCGCTGGCGTCATGATTGATAGCAACAAGGCATCTGTTGCGGCGGGCAAAGGAGCGAGGGACATCAAAGACGCTGAATTCAGGAGGTAAGTCAGCCGTCGGCGTGTTGTGAGACGAGAGATACTTTTTAAACCTCACCAGCACGCCCGCCCTCGTACCGCGTCTTCTGCGCCGCTTGTTGCGAGGCAACGTGGTCGTGTTGCGTTGTAGGTAGGCAGGAATAGACGCCAAGAAAGGTGGAGGTGGAGGAGGCTTGAAATGTCCATATTTGCCAGTAGCCGGTGTGTTGATCAGCGAGTCTTGGAGACTTAGAAGAGTTGAGCGATCATAGACCAGGAGCGAGGATGCATCGTCGATGAAAAAAAGGCAGAACACGAACAGTAGTAAAAAGTTCAGGAGAGGAGCTTGAATTTGAATTTCAGCAGAGCAAGGGTAACAGAGCCATATATGGCTCTGAGGGGGAGGGACCAGAAACGTGTCTCTGTTCAAAATTTTCCTAAGTTCCAGCATGTTCCAGAAATTACATACTGAACCTTTAATTGTACCATAAACTATCAATCATTCTTAATGTCTGTGTAAAAAATACATTTACAGATCTGTCGGGGGACAAAGAAACATGGTTGTGGAGAATTGAAACATTTTCAAATCAGTTTTGAGTTGTTCTAAAGCACATGTGTGAACTTCTTGGGATTCCTCAGTAGAAGACATGGGACTCTTGCATTTTCTGGTAGAAGGCGGTGGCCCAAGTCTGCATGGCCCTTGCATAACCAGAGTTCCCTCGTGGTTCTGCAATGATGTTAAACACTATTACTTGTTTGGATGCAGTACTAACACAATTTCCCTAAACACTGTAATAATAATAATAACAATAATGAATTCAATTTATAATGCACTTTTCATTAATAAAAATCTCAAAGTGCTACAAACTGTATAAACATTTGTTACTGTTTTTGTCATCTGGAACACACAACTTACTCGATGTCCTCATCTGTTGAAAGTTACTAGGACCACTGTCTTCTGCCACTGTTGTGTGCTGCTGCCAGTTGTCTCTTCAAAGCCGGACTCATCATCTGAAAAACAAACAAAATAAAGTTAACTGGACCCCTGGTATGTTGAAATTTGTTAGGTTAATTATCTGGTTAGTTGGAGTAGTGTTATAATCTACAATATAGTTCTATGCTAGCCCTAAAGCTACTCTTGTTTCTTATTATAATTACATTTGAACATATTTGTTGTACAGTATTTTATTTACTCTTGTAATACAGTACAGAGGGTTAATGTGGTTTACTTTGAAGAGTCTAACTTACCAGAAAGGATGCTATGCTCCTCTGGTTAGCTTCGGGGCTGTAGTCCTGATTCCTTCTCATAAGATCCACACCGCTGCCTGCTGTGTTGGAAGTGGCAGATCTCTCATCAGTTCGTCCATCAACACGTAAAATGAAAAAGTGGTGGGGTCGTACTTCTCCCGTTTTTGTTTTTTAGCTTTGTAGCACTTAGCTTTCAAGCTCTTCCAGCGATCTACGGCTTCTTCCAGCTTTTCATGTACTTGTTTAAATAACTCCGTGTTCCTACACGTTCGGTCAAGGCGTTCAATAGTTTTGAGCTATTTTAACTTTCCATTAGAAATGTTGCATCGCTCACCGACCAGTTTTGCTTCCCCAGCATGTTAGTGTTAGCATCTACCCACTAGCCATACCCACTAGCCAGGCGGAGAAGGAAACATGTAGGAGAGGGGTGCGTAGCGCACATGTGCAGTCAGGACAGTTTCCACAGTCCGATAAAAGGAACAGAACAAGTGTTTACATGAACACCGATCGGGTTACTGATCGGCGTAAACCACCCGTTTCATTCGGATCACAAATTAGGTCGGATCACGCCGAATACACAAAAAATAACCCGAGCGGGGTGTTTACATGACACACTTTTGTTCCGATCGGCCGTTTGATCCGATTACTTATGTCCATGTAAACATAGCTGAGACTGTTGGACCGGTTCTGATCCAGTCCGCATCATTTGATGTTCTTCCAGTGGTTTGGCTGGAGTGGTCCGGATCAGCAGTTCTAACCATGTTCTGAAGGTCTTGGGCTGATTGAACTTTCTTCATCTCTTTAATAGAAACCATATTTATTTCTGAAGAAAAAAGTGTGATTCGATGATATGATTTAAAAAAACCTGCCGTACGGGACTAGGCTTCGGGTTGTACCCGTCTCACCACCACATGTCCAAAATGATGGCACAGAACCCGTCCATACCTGTGTGGGTCTTAACCTCTCTGCTCGGTTCTGGCTCGGTCTGATCCTTCAGGGAGAAGTTTCTCTGCACTGCTTCTTGTGCCAGAAAGACTTCTGCTCCTCCAAGCAGCTGCAGGCTCACAAACGGCTCCTCCACACAGCGCCGCGCTACGCCTGCGACATCTGCGGCCGCGCCTTCTCCCGCTCGTCCCGGCTGAAGGACCACATCCGGTCCCACACCGGAGAGAGACCGTTCCAGTGCGACGTCTGCATGAAGCGCTTCACCGTGCAGCGAGGGCTGAGGAAGCACCAGGAGATCCACAACAGGGAGGGCGGAGCCACGGGCCCTGACGAGGTGAGGAGAGACAGGTGCTACATGACCGCAGAGAGACAGGTGCTAAAGGAAGACCGCAGAGAAACAGATGCTACAGGAAGACCGCAGAGAGACAGGTGCTACAGGAAGACCGCAGAGAGACGGGTGCTACAGGAAGACCGCAGAGAGACGGGTGCTACAGGAAGACCGCAGAGAAACAGATGCTACAGGAAGACCGCAGAGAGACAGGTGCTACAGGAAGACCACAGAGAGACGGGTGCTACAGGAAGACCGCAGAGAGACAGATGATACAGGAAGACCGCAGAGAGACGGATGTTAAAGGAAGACCACAGAGAGACAGATGCTACAGGAAGACATCAGAGAGACAGATGCTACAGGAAGACCGCAGAGAGAAAGATGATACAGGAAGACATCAGAGAGACAGATGCTACAGGAAGACCGCAGAGAGACAGATGCTACAGGAAGACCGCAGAGAGACAGATGCTACAGGAAGACATCAGAGAGACAGATGCTACAAGAAGACTGCAGAGAGACAGGTGCTACAGGAAGACCGCAGAGAGACAGGTGCTACAGGAAGACCGCAGAGAGACGGATGCTACAGCAAGACCTCAGAGAGACAGGTGCTACAAGAAGACAGCAGAGAGACAGGTGCTACAGGAGGACCGCAGAGAGACAGATGCTACAGGAAGACCGCAGAGAGACAGGTGCTACAGGAAGACCGCAGAGAGACAGGTGCTACAGGAAGACCGCAGAGAGACAGATGCTACAGGAAGACTGCAGAGAGACATGCTACAGGAAGACTGCAGAGAGACAGGTGCTACAGGAAGACCGCAGAGAGACAGGTGCTACATGAAGACTGCAGAGAGACATGCTACAGGAAGACCGCAGAGAGACAGGTACTACAGGAAGACCGCAGAGAGACAGGTGCTACAGGAAGACCGCAGAGAGATAGGTGCTACAGGAAGACCGCAGAGAGACAGGTGCTACAGGAAGACCGCAGAGAGACCTGTTACAGGAAGACTGCAGAGAGACATGTTACAGGAAGACTGCAGAGAGACATGTTACAGGAAAACTGCAGAGAGACAGGTGCTACAAGAAGACCGCAGAGAGAAAGATGCTACAGGAAGACCGCAGAGAGACAGGTACTACAGGAAGACCGCAGAGAGACAGGTGCGACAGGAAGACCGCAGAGAGACAGATGCTACAGGAAGACTGCACAGAGACATGCTACAGGAAGACTGCACAGAGACAGGTGTTACAGTAAGACATCAGAGAGACAATGAGGAGAGACAGGTGCTACAGGAAGACTGCAGAGAGGCAGATGCTACAGGAAGACTGCAGAGAGACATGCTACAGGAAGACTGCACAGAGACAGGTGTTACAGGAAGACATCAGAGAGACAATGAGGAGAGACAGGTGCTACAGGAAGACATCAGAGAGACAGATGCTACAGGAAGACATCAGAGAGACAGATGTTACAGGAAGACCGCAGAGAGACAGGTGCTACAGGAAAACCGCAGAGAGACAGATGCTACAGGATGACCACAGAGAGACAGGTGCTACAGGAAGACCGCAGAGAGACCGGTGCTACAGGAAGACCGCAGAGAGACAAATGCTACAGGAAGACTACAGAGAGACAGATGCTACAGGAAGACCGCAGAGAGACAGGTGTTACAGGAAGACCGCAGAGAGACAGATGCTACAGGAAGACCACAGAGAGACAGGTGTTACAGGAAGACTGCAGAGAGACAGGTGCTACAGGAAGACAGCAGAGAGACGGGTGCTACAGGAAGACCGCAGAGAGACAGGTGCTACAGGAAGACCGCAGAGAGACAGATGCTACAGGAAGACCGCAGAGAGACAGATGCTACAGGAAGACCGCAGAGAGACAGGTGCTACAGGAAGACCGCAGAGAGACAGGTGCTACAGGAAGACCGCAGAGAGACAGGTGCTACAGGAAGACCGCAGAGAGACAGGTGCTACAGGAAGACCGCAGAGAGACAGGTGCTACAGGAAGACCGCAGAGAGACAGATGCTACAGGAAGACCGCAGAGAGACAGGTGCTACAGGAAGACCGCAGAGAGACTGGTGCTACAGGAAGACAGCAGAGAGACAGATGCTACAGGAAGACTGCAGAGAGACAGATGCTACAGGAAGACCGCAGAGAGACAGGTGCTACAGGAAGACCGCAGAGAGACAGGTGCTACAGGAAGACCGCAGAGAGACGGGTGCTACAGGAAGACCGCAGAGAGACAGTTGCAACAGGAAGACTGCAGAGGGACAGGTTACCTCAGCAGCTGGTGGGAGGAGTCAGCTGGTGGGAGGAGTCAGCTGAGTGAAGAATAGTTTTAAAATTATTTCACAGGTAATTCTTCGTTCTTCTATGAGGCAAAATCTAAAACTTGTCTGTCTTCGTCTCCATCTTCATGTGTCCGTCTCTGCAGGAGGACCACCTGAAGACTCAGGGTGCTGAAGAGGATCCGTCCCTAACCTCAGCGAGCACAAAGAGAGCCAGTAAGAAGAGCCACAAAGCTCACAGCTGCAGCATCTGCTCCAAGAGCTTCCAGAAACCATACATGCTCCGAAAACACATGAGGGTCCACATCAGGGACGGGGTCATCCCAGACCCTGCAGACAAGGTGACCCCAGAGTCCTCAGGAGGCCTAATGTGTCCTGATGGGTGTTGCACTCCAGTTTTTATAGATGTTTCTGTTTAAAACGGTCCTAAACCTCCGGATCCGGTCCTCAGTTGTGATCTGGTCCCTCCAATGATCCAGACTGGCAAAGTGGTTCTGGATCAACAGTTCTCCAGATGTTCTTTGTTCAGATCAGTGTTCTCCGACTCAGGGTGGACCTGAGTCAGTTCGACACAGAACGAAAGTTACTACTGTAACTACAGTTCTATGAATCCCGGATGACCGCCAGGGGCAGTGCTTTCAAGCACGAATGAAGATTCTTGCGCATGCGCACGTCGAGTACAAATACAGTAACAACATCACCCCGTGACCTGCTGGGGACCCACGTGACTCTATATAGGCACGTCACATCCAGGACCCAGTCCCTCAATCTTCTCGCAAAGCAAGGATTCCGAGGGACTAAGCACCCTGGCGGTCATCCGGGATTCATAGAACCGTAGATACAGTAGTAACTTTCGTTCTATTTCATCCCTCCTGACCGCCAGGGGTGGTGCTTTCAAGCACGGATGACGCATGGCAACATGGTCACGAGGAATCGTCAACGTTCAAGGAACAACAACCACGCCACTCACCTCAATGTGAAGGGGAGACATGCTGCTCCAGAACTCCTTGAAGGGGATAGGGCGCAGCCACATTCACCCGGTAAAATCGAGTAAAGGTACTCTGCGACGTCCAGGAGGCCGCACGGCAAATACTGTCCAACGGTACCCTCGTCATGGCAGCAAACAAGGTCGACATGCCCCTCATAGAGTGGCACGTCACTCCCGCCAGTAGTGGCCGGTCCTGCAAGGCATAAGCTTTGGAGATCAAATCCACAACCCAGTGTGACAGTCACTGTTTAGAGAGTGCCTGACTTGTACGAGAGCCTCAAGCACCAGAGAAAGGTCCCATGCTGGCACCATAGGTGGGTGCAAACGCCGAGCACCTCTTAAAAACAGTGCAACGTCCTTGTCCCGGCCCACCGAACAACAGTTCAGGCCGATATGCCAACGAGAAATGGCAGCCACATACACCTTTAAGGTAGATGGGGACCGTCCTCGATCCAGTAACGCTTGCAGGAAGGTCAGTATGTCAGGGACTGAACACTGTACCGGATCCTGCCCATTATCGCGGCACCAGGCCACAAAGGCCGCCCATTTATTAGTATACACGGCCCACGTGGAGGGCGCCCACGCATTGGCCATCGTATGTCCTACCGGCCCGGCATATCCTGAAAAGGCGGGCCCCGACCCTGCAAAGGCCAGACCCAGAGATGGAGCCGGTCCGGGTCCGGGTGCAGAACCTGACCCTCCATCTGGGAAAGAAGGTCCGTCCTGGAGGGGAGACGCATCGGCGAGCCGGAGCAAAGTTCGCGCAGCAGAGGGAACCAAGTCCTTGCTGGCCAGAAGGGGGCCACCAGGAGAACCTCATGCCCCTCCAGACGAATCCACAGCAAGGTCTGAAAGAGTAGGCTGAAGGGCGGAAAGGCATAAAGGGGGGTCCTGGGCAAGTCGTGCGCCAGTGCATCTAGGCCCAGATGACCGCCGTCGCCCAGGGAGAACCAAAGGGGGCAGTGAAATGCGTCCCCTGAGGCAAAGAGGTCCACGTCCGCTCTGCCATAGACCATCCAGATCATCTCCACTACTTCGTCGTGAAGTTTCCACTCTCCTGGGAGTGGCTTCTGACGGGACAGTGAATCTGCCGACACATTCTGTGCCCCCGGGATGTAGGCTGCTCGGAGGCTGGCCAAGCATGGAACAACCCAGGTCAGAAGACGCTGCGTCAAACGCAACAGTTTCTGTGACCCGGTTCCCCCCTGGTGGTTGATGTAATAAACCACAGTGGTGTTGTCTGACCTCACCAGCACATGCTTCCCCCGCAAGCCTGGAAGGAAGCTGTGAAGGGCCAGAAGCACGGCCCGCAACTCCAGGACATTGATGTGCTCTGTGTCCTATGTCCGGGACCACGTCCCCTGTGCCATGTGACCTCGCCAGGTGGCACCCCAGCCCATGGAGGATGCATCCGTAAACACAACCTCCCGATGGCACGGGAGGGAACCAAGCGGGACCCCCGCCGTCATAAACGACCCCACCCTCCATTAGGACAGAGACTGGAGGCACTGAGGACTCACACAAATTCGTCGGAGGCGATGAGCGTTCCGCGAGGCGTCCAAAGCCAAGATGTTCAGCCACATCTGAAGGGGCCTTAGTGACAGCAGCCCCAAGGGCACCATGGTGGATGCAGCTGTAAGCATCCCCAGGAGACGAAGGTACCGCACCAGAGGTGGTGCCAGACCGCACCTGAAGTCTGGGAGCAGGTGCAATATACTGTCGACCCGCTGGGGTGACGGGCGAGCAGTCATCGACATAGAATCCAAGGCAATGCCCAAAAGGACTGTCTCCTGAGAGGGAGTCAGAATGCTCTTCCCCAGGTTCACCCGTAGACCCAAGCGTTCCATATGCTAGAGTACCAATCGGGTATCCCGAACCGCTCGATCCCGCGTCATGGCACAAATGAGCCAGTCGTCCAGATACGGGAGAATTCTCAGGCCCCGCACCTGGAGAGGGGAGAGGGCCGCTGAGACGTATCTGGTGAATACCCTAGGGGACAGCGAAAGACAGAAAGGGAGGACCTTGAACTGAAAGTGCCACCTTTGAAAGGCGAAACGAAGAAACCGCCAATGGGGCGGCGCAATTGGAACATGAAAATAAGCGTCCTTGAGATCGATGGACGTGAACCAATCGCCCGGGGAAATCGCCCTCAAGACAGCCTTGGTAGTCAGCATGTGGAAAGGCATGACCTTCAAGTACGCGTTCAGGCCCCTGAGGTCCAGAACCGGACGTAGATCCCGGTCTTCTTCGGAACAAGAAAATAAATGGAATAAAAGCCCCCTGGATCCAGCAGGGAGTCAATAGGCACTATAGCTCTTTTGGCCAGCAAGGTGCAGATCTCGTCGTTCAATGTCTGTGCCTTCACCGGGTCGCGGATGACAGTCATCCTGACCCGGCCAGGAATGGGTGGCCGGCGGCGGAATTGAAGACGATACCCCTGGGACAGGGTGGACAACACCCACACGTCCGGCATGTGAGTAGCCCAGTAGTTGAGCTGTACCGGAGCAAAATAACCGACCACCGGCACTAAGGTATCATCTGCGGGCCCCCCGACCCCTCGAAGGCCTGGGAGGATGCCGGCTAGACTGCGTCCATCCATCCATCCATCCATCCATGCATCCATCTATCAAACATCATCCATCCATCCATCAAACATCCTGCCTTCTTGAAAACAGACATATGGATTCTTTACTGACTGAGGTCCACGCTTTATCCATCCATCCATGCATCCATCCATCCATAAAACATCCATACATCCATCCATCCATCAAACATCCTGCCTTCCTGAACCAGACAGATGGATTCTTTACTGACTGAGGTCCACGCTTTATCCATCCATCCACCCATCCATCCATCAAACATCCATCTATCCATCATCAAACATCCATCCATCCATCCATCAAACATCCTGCCTTGCTGAACCCAGACAGATGGATTCTTTACTGACTGAGGTCCACACTTTATCCATCAATCCATGCATCCATCCATCCATCAAACATCCATCCATCAAACATCCATCATCCATCAAACATCCTGCCTTCCTTAACCCAGACATATGGATTCTTTACTGACTGAGGTCCACGCTTTATCCATCCATCTATCAAACATCCATCCATCCATCCATCAAACATCCATCTATCAAA
>JBBPBX010060887.1:0-21293 GCA_038048925.1 Garcialebias charrua
CTGTGTAGTGGGTGTGTGGGATCACCTGCCATGCGGTGGGCTTTCCGAGTGAGGCGTTTGCTGTGTAAGTCCTGCAGTGAGGGCAAGGAGGTGCCGACGATCTTCTCAGCTGCTTTCACGATGCGCTGGAGGCTCTTGCGGCAGGATGCAGTGCATGCACCAAACCACACAGTGATGCAGCTGGTCAGGACACTTTCTATGGCACCTCTGTAGAAGGTGCACATGATGGAGGTTGAAGCTCCAGCCCTTTTCAGCTTGCGGAGAAAGTAGAGGCGCTGGTGAGCCTTCTTCGCCAGTGCTGCAGTGTTCCTGCTCCAGGACAGGTCCTTTGAGACGTGCACTCCCAGGAACTTGGTGCTGTCCACTCTCTCCACTGCGGTGCTGTTGATGGTCAGAGGGGCATGTTGTGCATCCCTCTTCCTGAAGTCCACGACAATCTCCTTTGTCTTCTCCACGTTGAGAGTGAGATTGTTGTGTCCGCACCACAAGGCCAAGCGGCTCACCTCGTTCCTGTAGTCCGTCTCATCGTTGTTGCTGATGAGACCTACCACTGTTGTGTCGTCCGCAAACTTGATGAAGTGGTTGGAGCTGTACGATGGTGTGCAGTCGTGTGTTAGCAGGGTGAATAGAAGGGGGCTCAGCACACATCCTTGTGGGGCCCCTGTGTTCAATGTGATGGTGCTAGATGTGTTACTCCCGATCCGTACTGTCTGTGGTCTCCCGGTCAGGAAGTCTAGCAGCCAGTTACACATTGAGGTGTTCAGCCCCAGACTGTCCAGTTTATGGATGAGCTGTTGGGGGATGATGGTGTTGAATGCCGAGCTGAAGTCGATGAACAACATTCTAACATAAGAGTCCTTCGTGTCCAGATGTGTGAGAGCTGTGTGGAGGGCAGAGGAGATGGCATCGTCGGTTGAGCGATTAGGTCGGTATGCAAATTGGAAGGGATCCAGGGAGGCAGGGAGGACAGATGTGATGCTTTTCATGACTAGCCGTTCAAAGCACTTCATCAGGATGGGGGTGAGTGCTACTGGGCGATAGTCATTGAGGCATGCGGGCGTTGCCTTCTTTGGGACAGGGATGATGGTGGTGGCTTTGAAACAGGTGGGGACGATGGCCTGGCTCAGTGAGATGTTAAAGATGTCCGTGAAGACCGCTGCGAGTTCCCCTGCACAGTCCTTCAGCACACGACCAGGTATGTTGTCAGGACCAGAGGCCTTCCGGGCATTAATCTTGATAAATGATCGCCTTACGCTGTCTGAGGACAGCGCCAGCACCTGGCCATCAGGAGAGGGGGGGAGTTTATGTGCAGGTGTGCTGTTACTTGCCTCAAACCGAGCAAAGAACTCATTCAGTTCATTCAGCGTAGAGGTTGAGCTGTCACAGGTCTGGGGGGGGGGTTTGTAGTCTGTGATGGTCTGTATTCCCTGCCACAGACTGCGTGTATCCTTGCTGTCCTTGAAACGGTGAGCTATTTTCCTGGAATACTGCTCCTTGGCCTCACTGATGCCCTGAGCCAGGTTCTTTCTGGCTGCCTTCAGGCCCACCTGATCTCCCGCTTTGAAGGCAGCATTCCTGGCTTTCAGGAGTCTGTGAACCTCAGCTGTCAGCCATGGCTTCTGATTAGCCCGAACAGTGATGGTTTTGAGGTTGGTAACATCATCAATGCACTTGGCGATGTATGAACATACAGTGTCTGAGTACTCCTGGAGACATGTGTTGTTGTTTGTGGTAGCAGCTTCTTTGAACATACCCCAATCTGTGGTGTCAAAACAGTCCTGGAGTGCCTCTGAAGACCCCTCTGGCCACACTCGTATCTGCTTGCGGACTGGTTTTGTGACTTTCACCAGCGGCCTGTATGCTGGCTTTAGCATAACACAGATATGGTCAGAAGCACCAATGTGGGGGAGGGGGAGGGCTCTGTAGGCATTTTTCATGGTGGTGTAAACTTGGTCCAGTGTGTTGTTTCCTCTTGTTGCAAAGTTTATGTTTCTGTATGTTTTTGGAAATACACTCTTTAAATCTGCATGGTTGAAATCACCAGCCGTGATGAGAAAAGCATCAGGGTGGGCTGTTTGTTGCTCACTGATGTGCAGATATAGTTCATTCAAAGCCTCACTTCTAACTTTGCTGTTGGAGCTTGGAGGAATATATACAGCAACAATCAAAACAGCTGTAAACTCCCTCGGTAAATAGAACGGTCTGCATTTAATAGTCATGAACTCCACTAAATGTGAGCAGTGTTTGTAGACCACAGCAGCATCCAGGCACCATGCTTTGTTGATGTAAACACAGAGCCCCCCTCCCCATCTCTTACCTCCCTCGAGGGTTCGGTCCGCTCTGTAGCATGTTAGCTGCTCCAGCTGAATAGCATGGTCCGGAACGTTGTTGTTGAGCCACGTTTCCGTGAATACAAACACACAGCAGTCTCTCACAGTCTTTTGTGTCGTTCGTAGCAGGCGTATATAATCCAGTTTATTGTCCAAGGAGCGCACGTTAGCCAAAACCATGGATGGGATCGCCGGTTTGTGTGGGCTAGCTGCTAGCCTAGCTCTGACACCTCCGCGTTTACCCCGCTTCTGTTTTCTGTCACGCCGCTTGTGGCGTTTCCACGGCGGCCGCGAAGAAGGGAGGCTCAGGGCTGGCTTCCGCTTTCTGTCCAGCCGCTTGTGGCGCTTCCACGGCGGCCGCGAAGAAGGGAGGCTCAGGGCTGGCTTCCGCTTACTGTCCAGCCGCTTGTGGCGCTTCCACGGCGGGCGCGATGAATTGAGGCTCGGGGCTGGCTTCCAGAGCAGGCCGCAGTCACGAAACTCGTTTAGCTTCTGTTCGAGCTCACGTAGCTTCTCCTGTAGGTCACTGTTTATTCCCAAATGAGCGGTTTTTCCGACATCAAGCAGGAACTCACGGCTACACTTGCGTTCTTGAACACGTAAACATGACGAAGACGTGCCGGCACATTGCGGCATACAGGACAAAGAAGACGAAAACACAGTGTTGTCGGGAGAGAGAGAAGCCGCAACCTTTGCACGCGCCGCCATCTTGGATCTTTCTCTGCTGTGAGTGACATAAAATCATGTACGTCATTGCACAAAAGCACGAATAAAGTTCATGAAACAGCTCCTCTCTGTTTTATTGAAGAAAAAAAACACACAAACAACAACAACAAGACAGAACAGGTCTCCGACCTGCAAGCCGTCATAAAGAGAGAGGGCTTTTTTCCCCTCTCTCTCACGGCTCACGGGGTATTAGCATAATTGATAAGCCCCAGCAGAGCGCCTCTGCAATGAGCAGACGCAGAGGCGTCTGCGAACCCCCCCCCCCCACACACACACACACCTCTCAGGAAGACAGGTGGGGAGGGTCACGTGCTCAAACCCTAGTTCCATTGTGAACAACGGGAGAGCCAATACACTAACCAGATGATCACGTGACATGTCAGCTCCTCAGAGAGGCAAGCTGACAAAGTATGACAGTGGGGGGGGGGGCTTCATCAGACGTCCTCAGGCAGCTACAATTTTCACACCTTCACAACAATGACTGTTTTCAGCCGGTTGTAGGTAAAAACAAACCAGAGCCGAATCAGATTTCTCTTCCTGTTTTCCAAGAGGAACTGAGCTCTTTATCATCAAATAATCTCAAGTCTGCCAAACCAAGAGGTACACCCCCACGCTCGCACGGCGCAGCTGCTCCTTTGTTATTAACGAGGGACATGAAATGCCCGAGTAGTACTCAGACAGCACGTCTCTCCCCGTTCTGTGCTGATCCAAAACTACTTTCAAAAATAATTCCCCCAAGGGGTGATACACGGACCTCGGTTGGTTTGTCTGGTGCCAACGCTCCATTTAAGCAGAGGACCAGTAAACTGGACCATTCCAGGGATCGGATTGGAGTTAGGAGATCTGCTCGTTTACATAACTTGCAACCTCACGACAGAACTCCAGATTTGGAAGAGGAAAATATATTTTCCGCTCCAAACCTGTCTAATAAAGTTGACAGGCTACATCGGCCCTCAATTAACCCTGAGCAAGGTAACTTGGGAGCACATCAACAAGAAGGCCTTCCCAATCTGGTTGACCCCCAGGGGTTAGCAGCTTCTGTGTCACCAGAAGGTGCAATACAACCACTTAGGCCAGGAACAACCAAAAGCCTCAGCTTGTTGGCTGAAAAGAACAGGTTGATGGTGTCAGGCTTGCCAGAAAATGGAGTATTGACCATACAGAATGTCTGTGCTGGTTCAACACAATCTTTATACGCACAAAAGTGGCGTATCTTTGAAGCCTGATGCTCAGAAAGAAATATTATTTCTTATGCATGCGACTTGGCTCAACTCCTGACCTTTCTTCAGGATTTACTGGAAAAAGGTCGTTCTTATTCAACGATTAAAGTTTTCCTATCAGCGATCTCAGCCTACCATGAAGGTTGGGGACACAATACACCCGGAGCACATCCAATCATAATAAGGTTTATGAGGGGTGTCCTTCGGACCAAACCACCCAGCAGTGGCCAGTGAGCCCTGACCCCTGGTTAGGATCTTGGCCTGGTCCTGGGGGCTCTCTATGACCCTCCATTCGAGCCACTGAGCGAGGTTAAGATAGATTTACTATCTTACAAAACTGCTCTACTCCTGGCACTTTGCTCAGCGAAATGCGTGGTGACCTCCACGCATTATCTGTACATTCATTGTGTACCAGATTCACCCCTGACGGGTCAAAGGTCACCTTAAGGCCTAGTTCTGCATACACCCCCAAGGTCTTGACCTTGAACCACTGGAGTCTAGACTTTGATCTCTCCTCCTTTCCACCGGCCCCTGTTCTCACTCAGGAACAGGAAAGGCTACAGGCTCTCTGCCCAGTGAGGGCTTTACGGACCTACATGCAGAGAACAGCAGAATGGAGGAAAACAAACCAACTGTTCGTCTGCTTTGCAGCACCTGCTACAGGGAGAGCCCTATCAAAACAACCCCTCTTACATTGGGTGACTGAGGCCATTAAGAGGGCATACAAAGGTCAACAGGTTCCCTCTGGAGTGCATGCTCACTCCACTAGGGACTTGGCCACTTCCTGGTCATTATTTAAGGGTGTACCAGTCGCAGACATCTGTGCTACTACGAATTGGAACTCATTAAATACTTTTGCAAAGCATTACAGTTTGGATGTTACTGCAGGTGACGTCACTCAGGCTGTCCTTTCTAACACACAGTAGAAAGTGGCCTTGTGGTGCCTGTTGGTCACAGGCAGACGTTCACTCTAGCATGCATTTTACTGAGCATTTCAAGGGCGTGAGTGGATTATGTTCCCATAGCAAGTATGTTGCACCGAGAGACCAACTGAAAGGGAACTGAAAGTTATGCACCATAACTCATGTTCCCTGAAGGAAGGGAACGAGGTGCAACATAGCTGGCCCTTTTCAATGCTGAAAGCTCGGTGAAGTGCAAACTTTGGAGAAAGATGGAGGGGCGCAAGCCGCTTAAGTTACCAGAGGGCGGGGCCTCTGGCGCGGCGATGACGCCCCTAACCGTAAAAGCGTGAGTATATTCCTTCAGGTAATCGCGCGGGGGCGCAATTCCCATAGCAAATATGTTGCAGCTCGTTCCCTTCCTTCAGGGAACATGAGTTTTGGTGCATAACTTTCAGTTTTTAGTTGTGTAGGATAAATTTTTTATGAGTAATGAGTTATATTGTTTGTTTCAAAAAACGTTTTCTGATTGGTGACATATTTCCTGTCCTGGGGACGCATGAATCTTATCCGTAGACTCTCGTTATAAATGGCACATGTGCAGTTATTCCATGAGGTTACAAAACTATGGGAAGATGCTGGGCGCGGATTTCGGCGCCCTCGACACATCCAACATGAGCTCTACCTACCGATCATGTACTTACGGTCTTTTATTCTTTGTCTGGGAAATGTGCCTTGCAGTCAGTGACTCAAGCAGGCTGGCTCAGGTTGGTTTTAAATAATTGAAAGCCCTTTATCTAATGCCTATTTGCCATTTCTGACTGATATGCCTCTCAACTTTTAGAAGTCTCTGTTTGTGAAAAAGCCTTCAGCTGACTGTTTATTCTAAGTGGCAACTGGTGAGTTTGTTTCTGGAGCTAGCATGCTAATGCTAGTCTTTATCTAATGCTTATACTGTATTATTATATTACCATTCCTGACTGATATGCCTCTCAACATTTAGATGGCTCTGTTTGTGAAAAAAGCCTTCAGCTGACAGCAAGTGGGAACTGGTGAGTTTTTTTTTCTTTGTTTGTTTGTGGAGTTCGGATGCCAGTGCTAGCCTCCAGATTATTGTGCAGTATTGGACTCTGATGGCTACATTTATTTTAATTTGCTTATGAAAAATGTTCAAACATTAATAATTGTATATACTAAATGTCACTGGTGGTGTTTTACTATTTCTTAACACTGTACTGTATTGATCTGGAGAATGAAAACAAAGCCTCTTGCAAGTAGAAATGCAGAAATGTTTTAATCTCACTTATTTTCCTTTTTATTCTTCTTCTTCATGTTTTTCATACTTAGAGTGGAACAAGCATCCAGGACCATGTTGGTGCCATCAACTTCACTATGCAGCCTACTTGCTGTTGGGACAGAGGAGGAGCACCATCCACAAGTTCTTCATTGTTCTGGACAAGCAGGTACCATGCAAGTCAACCAGCTCACTTGGAGCTTTTGGTTAACTTTTTAAGGCTCACGTTGTATTTGGAACTGTTAATAATCAAATGCTCCACAACATGTACATCTTCATGCAAACAGCCGTCTACAACATAGATGTTGGCAATGTGGGAATTTATTCACACAATTATTTATTTACTCAATTGGTGTCCATCACATTTATTCAAACACATTTGTGTTTATCTTGAGATAATATTGCACCTTCATGTACAGTATTTCACTTCTGAATGTCATGATTGTAAAATATTAACTCCAAAAGATTGGTGGTTGCAGTTAATTATTTGTTCAAAGGACAAAATCTGTTCTCTGACACTTGACACCCATCTTTTAATCTCTGCATATCAAACACAAAAAATGCCTACATTACTTTCAACTGGGGCGACAGAATTTTATGAGTAACAACAGCAACATATCCTAATTGGTCACTAGTAATTTAAAGTTGTGATTTGAAAAGCTTTGGTCTAATTTGTGGCAACAAATTTTACTTGACCCTCTTAAAAAATGGGTGTTTTAACAGTCACTGACCAATTTTATGATTGACACTGATAGGGATATTTGTCCTTTATTAAAAATGGCACATGACTAGATGGAAAAAAAAATCACTTGGATAAATGGTTAAAGATGTTCCAGTAAATTCATCATGTTGAAGGAAACATGAGGGTAACCACCATATTGTGTCTTTAAACACATACGGTGCCACCCAGATGTAAAGGATTTTTAGGAGGTCAATATTAATATTGACCTCTTTACCTTAATTTATTTACTTATTCAGATTGAATAGTAATTTCGCGGATTCTTTTCTTTTTCCGTTTACCCAATATTTCTGTGATCTTTATGATGGATAAGTAAAACAGAAGCCATAGAGTGACAATGGAAACGTTAACTTAGTTTGGTGTGCCAAAGACACTACCATTTATTTAAAATAAATCAACTAAATTAACACCATTACACTTGATTGACATGATTTCACTTTCTTTCAATTTAATACGTCAGCACATTTAAATTGTAACAACAGACATAAATACAGGATGTCATTATACTTAGTCTGTGGCTCAGTCTTAGCTTAAAAATAGTTACCAGCTTAGAAATGGAGATGGAGAAATTTAAGAAGGAGAGGTTAAAGGAGGAAGTTATTTATCTTGAGTGTAACCAGAAATGACACTTTCCATCCGATTTCTGCTAACCCCAGGTACGTTTGTAAACAGCTCTTTACCTTTTGACGACAGCCCGGTAAGAGAAGACCTTGTAGCTTTTCAGATGCACGGGTCCTTGCGGGGACCAGTACATCTGAGCAGGTTATTATGTTTACCTTCCCAACGTCTCCTGGTTTCACGTTGGTCATCAGAAAATGTGTCAGCTCCTGGCCCCTGGCTCAAGATAACTTATTCCAGGAAGGAATAAACAAAGATTTAAGCTTACGCTTGTTCAAAGTGGACTCATAACAACATGTTATTCGTCCTTAACTGGATAACGTGTCCTTAGCGTGTGACTGAGTTCATCCAGCTCTTTGGGACGACCTCATGTCTTGAAGTTCCCAGCAGACTTCCTCGTTCCAGCAAAAACTTAGAACTTAGTAGAAGATCTGAGAAAGAGAGGACTTGTCTCTTCCCCATTGGTCCAAAAAGAACCAGTCGAGCAGTTCACTTGTTATCACGATTCAAGGTGAAATTCAGAGCAAAGGGAAATTGTTTAGGAAAATGGTAAATGGTAAATGGAGCTTATTTATATAGCGCTTTCCAGCCCCCTGTGAGGAGCCCCAAAGCGCTTTACAATACCAGCCATCCACCCATTCATTCAGACATTCATACACCGGTAGTGGTGAAAAGTATCTGAGTGAGAAGACTTTCAGACGCTAGTTAGAGTTTTAGCTGAAACTCAACAAAAACAACTTCTGTGTAAGTCAGTTTGACATTTTATCTGAACTTTGACACCCTTTCATTTGATCAAGTAACACAGTCATGCTTCACATTTAAAGAATAACACAGCATATAACATATATCATGAAAATGACAAAATGTTATTCTTTTGATTACATTAGAATAAAATTAAAGAAGCCAATAGTCTCTTTTGGTGACTATGTTCTCAGATTACAACTAATGGAATAACTTGTAGTAAATGTCTTGCTTTACTGAGAGTTCAGTAAAGGTCATCTCTGGAACAGTTCAAATACAAAGGTGTATCAGAGCGGGCACGGTCATGCCCACTACAATGTCTTAGAAAAGTCTTTTTTTTTTTTTACTGAAATTGCAAAGAAGCCTTTGTATTTAATTTTTGTATGAAGCTTAATAAATTGACAAGACAAGGAAGATAATGTTTTTGTGCCCTACAAATATTTTTTGCAGAGTTTTGGCTGTATATCAGTAAGAAATATTAACAATGGGTTTATAATGATCATCTCTAGTTTTTAGTAATTTTAATAGTGTTTTTGTACCTGACTCTGCGCGTTTTTTGCGGGTGAATTACAGCCGAACTGATCTGTTAAGAATCGGAGAGGATTTACCACAGGGCACAGCTGAAATCAGCAACAAACTCAAATCAGAGCTCGGAAGATTGGACCTGCTAAAAACGTCCTTCTGGAAGCAGATGCGCTCACATCATACTGATGCTGATCTGTTTTCTTGTTGCTGTATTCATCTGTGTTCATCTGTGACCATCTGCTCATACAAACTCATGTTCGTGCTGCTGTTTATTCCCACTATATTAAGCTTAGTGTATTACTAGTTGATGCTTTTCTTAGTTAGTTCTAGATGTTATTACTGTTTTTCTCTTTCATTTGTTGTTGGATGTAACTGGGACCTCGTGTACATAATCTCGTTTTCATCTCATGTACCACATGCGGTGCAAATGACAATAAAGACTCTCTGACTCTGACTCTGATAATAAAAAAGTATATAATTGAGTAACTTTTTGACACTGGCACTGTGTTTAGAGTTAAATACAATTAAAGCTGCTATATGTAACTTTTCTAACAATATTTTTTAAACATATTTCTTCACTCTGTCACTACCTCCTGACAGACTGATGTTTGACAAGTAATCTCTGAAAAAAACTATAGTCCCCTTGCTTCTCTAAAAGCATTTCTAAAAAGCCACAGTGACCCGCCGTTAACCAGCCAATAAAAACAGTTTTTAACCAGCCAATAAAAACAGAGCTTCTCACTTCTCACACCCCTAACCCACGCCCCCGCCTGTCCCAGCCCGCAGCGGCCGTGCACGTTCTCGTTCAAAGTATTGCAAAGCGATGCAAAACTGTTTTATATGTGACACAAATGTATTAAATTCCCCTTCTTCATCCCTGATCTGGACTTTTCTTTTGTTTTTTTGCCAAAAGTCAAGTGATTGCTTCCTCCTCGCTGACTCCATGACAGAAATCATAAGGAAATGAATGAATTTGTCACGAGCGAATTAAACTCGGGTTCAACGTGGCTGCACGAGGCTCTGCAGATTTCATGGAGTTCTGGTGTGCTGGACCAGCGCTACCTGTTTTTATTTTATTTTTTAGAACGTTTTATTAACATATAAACACAGAATATCGCAGCGGCTGACAGGACATGCAGTGGAGGCGGAGCTACAGCAGTTCAGCCGAGAGCAAGCGGGAACAGAGCCATATATGACTCTGAGGGAGAGGGACCAGAAACGTGTCTCTGTTCAAAATTCTTCTAAGTTCTAGTGTGTTCCAGAAATTACATATAGCACCTTTAACAGTGGTGTTACATAGATCTTACACTTATTAAGAATAAATTGTAGGAGATGATTTAGAACAACCTCTCGCTGGGCTGCCACCTTACTGTGATGGAGGGGTTTGAGTGTCCCAATGATCCTAGGAGCTATGCTGTCAGGGGCTTCACGCCCCTAGTAGGGTCACCCAAGGCAGACAGGTCCTAGGTGAGGGACCAGACAAAGTGCAGCCCAAAGACCCAAATGATGAGTACAATAATTGGACAGAATGTTCCCTCGCCCGGACGCGGGTCACCGGGGCCTCACTCTGGAGCCAGGCCCGGAGGTGGGGCACGTTGGCGAGCGCCTGGTGGCCGGGATTTTACCCATGGAACCCGGCCCGGCACAGCCCGAAGAGGAGACGTGGGTCCCCCTTCCCATGGGCTCACCACCTGTGGGAGGGGCCAAAGGGGTCGGGTGCAATGTGGGATAAGTGGTGGACGAGGGCGGGGACCCTGGCGGTCTGATCCTCAGCTACAGAAGCTGGCCATTGGGACGTGGAATGTCACCTCTATGGTGGGGAAGGAGCCTAAGCTAGTGTGTGAGGTTGAGAGGTTCCGGCTAGAAATAGTCGGACTCACCTCAACACATGGCTCTGTCTCTGGAACCAGTTTCCTTGAGAGGGGTTGGACACTCTTCCACTCTGGAGTTGCCCCTGGTGAGAGGCGCCGAGCAGGAGTGGGCATACTTGTTGCCCCCAATCTTGGTGCCTGTACGTTGGGGTTCACCCCGGTGAACGAGAGGGTAGCCTCCCTTTGCCTACGTGTGGGGGGACGGGCTCTGACTGTTGTTTGTGCCTTTGCGCCAAACGGTAGCTCAGATTACCCACCTTTTTTGGAGTCCTTGGAGGGGGTATTGGAGAGTGCACCTCCTGGGGACTCCCTTGTTCTACTGGGGGACTTCAACGCTAATGTGGGCAATGACAGTGAGACTTGGAGGGGTGTGGTTGGGAGGAACGGCCCCCCTGATCTGAACCCGAGTGGTGTTCTGTTATTGGACTTCTGTGCTCGTCATGGATTATCCATAACGAACACCATGTTCAAGCATAAGGGTGTCCATATGTGCTCTTGGCACCAGGACACCCTAGGTCGCAGTTCGATGATCGACTTTGTTGTCGTCTCATCTGATCTGCGGCCGCATGTCTTGGACACTCGGGTGAAGAGAGGGGCGGAGCTGTCAACTGACCACTACCTGGTGGTGAGTTGGCTCCGATGGTGGGGGAGGATGCCGGTCAGACCTGGCAGACCCAAACGTATTGTGAGGGTCTGCTGGGAACGTCTGGCAGAGTCTCCCGTAAGACGGAGCTTTAACTCCCACCTCCGGGAGAGCTTTGAACATGTTCCGAGGGAGGCGGGGGACATTGAGTCTGAGTGGACCATGTTCCGCGCCTCTATTGTCGAGGCAGCTTATCGGAGCTGTGGCCGCAAGGTTGTTGGTGCCTGTCGTGGTGGTAACCCTCAAACCCGGTGGTGGACACCGGCGGTGAGGTATGCTGTCAGGCTGAAGAAGGAGTCCTATTGGGCCTTTTTGGCCTGTGGGACCCCAGAAGCAGCTGATAGGTACCGGCATTCCAAACGGCATGCGGCCCGGGTGGTTGCTGAGGCAAAAACTCGGGCGAGGGAGGAGTTTGGAGAGGCCATGGAGAATGACTTCCAAAAGGCTTTGAGGCGGTTCTGGTCCACCATCCGGCGTCTCAGGGGGGGAAAGCGGTATGCGACCAACACCATTTATAGTGTGGGGGGGGAGGCGTGCTGCTGACCTCAACTCGGGATGTTGTGAGTCGGTGGGCGGAATACTTCGAAGACCCCCTCAATCCTACTGGCACGTCTTCCACTGAGGAAGCGGAGCCTGGGGACTTTGGGTCAGGCTCTCCAATCTCTGGTGCTGAGGTCACCGAGGTGGTTAAAAAGCTCCGTGGTGGCAGGGCTCCAGGGGTGGATGAGATTCGCCCTGAGTTCCTTAGGGCTCTGGATGTTGTGGGGTTGTGTTGGCTTACACAACTCTGCAATATCGCGTGGACATCGGGGGCAGTTCCCTTGGATTGGCAGACTGGGGTGGTGGTTCCCCTATTCAAAAAGGGGGACCGTAGGGTGTGTTCCAACTATAGGGGGATCACACTCTTAAGCCTCCCTGGTAAGGTCTATTCAGGGGTTCTGGAGAGGAGGGTCCGTCGGATAGTCGAACCTCGGATTCAGGAGGAGCAGTGTGGTTTTCGTCCTGGTCGTGGAACACTGGACCAGCTCTACACCCTCAGCAGGGTCCTGGAGGGTACGTGGGAGTTTGCCCAACCAGTTTACATGTGCTTTGTGGACTTGGAGACTCGTTTCTACATTCTCCTCTCTGTCAACGCGCTCTGGGTTCATTTAAAAGAACTGATCATCAGATATTATCCAAAATTAAGTTTCAGGGTGGATGAAGCCGATAACCTACGTGCGTCATTTAACAGTACTCTTTGCGTGTAAACAAAATGGCTCTGTCCATGTTAAAATATAGATTAAAAATTTACAAAACAAAAACACCCTACAGTATTTCTACTGTTAAAGTAAAAGTTTATCAAATAAAGTCAAATGTTAAAAGTAATCGTGGTTCCCTTTAAAAAGAAACCAACAAGTTATGCTCTCAGATATTTTTGATTTAACAAATATTAATAATAACCTGCATTTAACTTTGATTGTAAACTTTTTTTTATTATAGAGCGCATAACCAAATCCAATCCATATGGTATCAGTGAATGGCATTTTTAGGTGATTGTATCAGAATCTGCATCATAAACCGTGAACAAAGCATGTAACATAATAGTAATTTGTTCATAAAACGAGAAAAACAGGAATGTATTTTAGAATGAGTTCTGTCCTACATTATATACACTCACCAAGTATAGCATCAACCTTTGTGTTGTCCAAAGGTGACTTTGACTCCACATCTTTATGAGCCCCCTGATTGCCTCCCAGTCAAACTTGAATTGACCAATAACTCTCTCTCTCGTAGATGAGCACTGCAAGATCTCCAACCAGCAAGGCTGAGCTGGTAGTCCGTAGAGACTTCAGCTTTCGCCTTGGGACCTCTACATCATAGTCTGGCACAAGAGGCACCTGCCTTGGAAATTGCGCCCGCGCAGTTTACCTGAAGGAATACAATCACGCCTTTACGGCAAGGGCATCAGCGTCGCGCCAGAGGCCCCGCCCTCTGGGTACTTAAGCCGCTGACGCCCATCCATCGATCTCCAGAATGCACTTCACCGAGCTTTCAGCATTGAAAAGGGCCAGGTATGTTGTACCTCGTTCCCTTCCTTCAGGTAACATGAGTTATGGTGCATAACTTTCAGTTCCCTTATCAGTCTTGTCACTCGGTGCAACATATCACTATGGGAACATAATTCATTCACGCCCTTGAAATGCTCAGCAAAATGCATGTGGAAACATCCGCCTTGATACGGCAGGCATCCCCTAGCTGCTCTCTTCAAGGTATGCAGAGAGCACCGTCCGGTAGGAAGAAATACCCCACGTAGAAAACATCAGCTTGATGTTACCACCGGGCACATAGATGAAAAACCAACTAGAGGCAGCATAAGCATGCTCCACTAGTGTGAATACTCATCCTTTTATGTTACAAAGGGCACGACTGACAAGTGTAACTCATCCTGATGTTGGAGACCCGTTAAGGGAGAGAGGAACCCCTCCATTGAACGTCTCCTAAGCAAACATAAACACCAAGGGACACCCTTGTGTATGTTGTTGCTGTTTTTGTATAAAGCAATCAAAGCCTTAGGCCCTCAGCCAGTTCCCTTCAGAGGCCAGGCTGAGAGCCGCCACAACTCTGGACGTGGGTGTAGAAGCTGCCCACGTGCCTGAGTCAGCAGGTCCCTGTGAGTAGGCAATTGCCATGGTATCCCCGATAACATTGAGATCAAATCCGGGAACCACGGTTACTGCGACCCCCTGGGGGCTATCAGTATCAGGGAGAGGGCTCCCTGACGTACACATTCCAGTGTCACCTCGATCAGAGGGACAGGTGGAAAAGCATAGTACAGCACCCCTGCTGGCCAGTCATGTGCCAGAGCATCCGTTCCCAACGGTGCATCTGCTTCCTTCAAAGAGAAGTAAAGGTCACACTATGAGTTAGCTTTGCAAGCGAACAAGTCCACTGAGGCTCTCCCAAATCGTGACCAGACCTGCTCCACAACCCCTGGATTCAGGCTCCATTCTGACGCCAAGAGAGGCCCTCTTGAGAGGGCATCCGCTCCATAATTTAGTTCACCGGGAACATGAGTCGCCCTGAGTGACAAGATTCTTGGAGCACACCACGTGAGCATCTTCTGCGTCAGTCCGAGGAGGCCCCGGGACCTTGTCCCTCCCTCTCTGTTGGTGAAGGACACTGTGGTCCTGTTATCTGATTTCACCAAGACATGCTACCCTGCAATCAGACCTTTTCCAAAGAAGTATTTTACTGACAGGAATATGGCCAACAATTCCAGGAAGTTGATATGTAATCTCGCTTCCTGTTTATTCCAAAGACCACGGGCATTCTGATTTTTGTAGGTCGCCCCCCCATCCTGTTTTTGAGGCGTCCGTCGTGATGACCACACACGATGACACCCTACCCAGCGGGACCCCTTCCGTAAAGAAAGACAAGTCTCTCCAAGTTTCCAGAGCTCTCAGGCACTCTGAACCTATTCTAACCTTTCTTGCTCGACCAAGCAGGGCGGGTTGTGTCTGTTGGTTTAGCCATACTTGTAGAGCCTGCATTTTCAGCAATGCGTGTGGCACACAGGGTATGGCTGCCGTCAAGAGGCCTAAAAGGTGTTGGCACGTTTTCATGGGAACCCGCTGATCCAGTTTAAATTTTTTCAGGCAATGGCGAATTGAGGAAACTCGTTCCTTTGAGAGCCATGCTCTCTACCGGACGGTGTCAAACTGTACTCCCAGAAATACGGTAACCCGTGATGGAGTTAGGTTACTCTTTTGTAGGTTTATGACAAAACTGAGCCACTCCAGGTGAGAGATTACCCTGTAGGAGTGTGAATGGACCTGTATTCTGCTTCCAGCCAGAATCAGGAGGTCATCCAGGTAGTTCATAACCCTGAGACCTTGATTCCTGAGGAGGGTCAGGGCTGCATCCAGACATTTAGTAAATGTACGAGGAGCCGTCTTTAAACCGAAGGGTAAAACTTTGAATTCATAAGCTTTTCCCTTGAAAGCAAACCGGAAAAAATGTCTGTGTTTCCTCCACACGCCTACATGGAAATAGGCATCTTTCAGATCCATTGTACATGCGTAGTCTCCTGGTCTCACAGACTGGAGAACCTGCCGCAGTGTAAGCATCTTGAACTTAAAAGTTTTTATTCTCTTGTTCAGAGTCCTGAGATCCAGGATCGGTCTCAGGGAATGATCCTTTTTGGGCACCAGGAAGTACTTGCTGTAGTGGCCGGAGCGTAGTTTGCATTTCAGGACCAAACTTATTACTCCCTTCTGCAGCAACGGCAATACCTCCTCCCTCAGCACGTGTGTGCGTGCAGGGTTAATGTTTGATTGCAGTACCCCTGTGAAGGGGGGCGGTCTCCTAGCGAACTGTAGCTTGAGCCCACAACATATAGTCGTCATGACCCATTCGTTTGGTAGACATGCTCTCCAGGCCTGCGCGTGCGCCATGAGCCTGGAGGGCATGTCCAATTGCTGCTCGTCATGTTTGATTGCGCGAGGGGTGGCCTTTGACCCTTCTCGCGCTTTCTCGAGCAGGCTGGTCAGCCCAACAGAAGATATCGTGAGATCTGACTGCCTCAGCCAGAGCTTGTGTATCTTGCTGCGGTTCATAGTTTGAGCACGTGGTTTGTGTTTTATGAAAGTGGGACTCGAGTCAAGAACCAGGGCAGTCTGTGCTTTGGTACTTTTATTTTTGTACATGCATGAAACAGTGTTTGTTTTGATTACACATACAGTAGGCGAGTCATGTTTAGTGTGCGCACACATGTCACCAACTCCTCGTAGTGTTTTACAAGTGGAGACTAGGCTCAGAAGGTCAGGTTCCCGTACCACGTGGGTGGGCCAACCTGTAAAATTATTAATTTGTCCCGTTTCATCAGGCCCGAATTTGCTTTCCACACGGGGTCAGTGAAGAGGCCCTTGGCCGATACTGGAAAGTCTCACTCTCGCCAGTGGGTCTCTTCCATGGGAGGCCATGCACGTCTTCCTTTGGGGGTGCAAAACTTTTCCTCAGCAGCCCCTCGCAGAGGGCTTCCGCCTGTTTGCGTCTTTGTTCCAGCCTGGCCTGGATGCGTTCCAGGGCTCCTCCGAAGAGTCCCGTCGGCTCAATCGGGTGCTGGAGGAAGGGGGACCTCTGGTTTTCCGGGAGGTCCGATAAAGTCAGCCAAAGATGGCGTTGGGCGACAACCATTTCCGCCATTGCTCTGCCTTGTGTGATGGCTATTGTCCCCATCATGCGGAGTACGAAGTCAGAGGCGTTGCAGGCCTCCTCCATGGCCTCCATGACTAGCTTTCGCTAGCCCAGCAGTACGCGGGAAAAATTTCTCTGTATGCTCAGTGTAGGGAGCAAGCTCACCTCTGATCGAGCAATGCGACAACAGAGAAGTCCCACAAAGTTCAGGTTTTAAGCGAGGTGAAGGGCAATAAGAGATCGATGGATGGGCGTCAGCGGCTTAAGTACCCAGAGGGCGGGGCCTCTGGCGCAACGCTGACGCCCCTGCCATCTAGGCGTGATTGTATTCCATCAGGTAAACTGCGCGGGCGCAATTTCCCATAGTGATATGTTGCACCGAGTGACAAGACTGACAAGGGAACCGGGTCAACTGCTTGGAAGGCAGCTATGTTAACCACTATACAATACATCCAACGCAGTGATTAGTTGTCTTGCTCAGGACACACCGCATTTTCACGGGAAATGCAATTTCTATAGTTTATAATTTTAGTTTGATTTGCTTTGTGCTAAAATATTGGTGTTTTAATGTTAGCTCCAGTTTGCTAATTTGCATCTTCTGCTATAGGGTTTTGGTTATTTTAGCTATCAGCTTTGAGTTTACAATTTTTACCTTTTAGTTACAATTAGGATATGTAAATGTTAAGCTAGAGCATAACAGATTTTAGCAACATTTCTGTTAATTTTTTTTATGTCTGTGTTTTTGCAGACTTTAGCTTTGAGCTCTTTGTAACTGCTCTCAAAGATTTTTGGTCTGAACAGAATGAGTAGCTTTTCATGCACGCTGTCACCTCGGTGCAATACTGTAACTCTCGCGCTCTACTAGATCTCTGTACAGATCTATTCAGTGGTGGGTCGTGCATTTCACACCTAGGCCTTCAGTAGTGCTCCGTCTGAATCAATCCAAGCCTCAATAACTATTTTATGGCTATAAAACTTCTACTGCAGGTACAGCTGCGACACACATAAAAAAAGCATAAAAAATAACCTGTTAAAACTGCAAGATTATTTAGGAATATTTATAGTTTTAATATTTGTTTTATTGACATTTAATTCTGTTGCTCCTTGTAGCACTTTGAGATTTTCATTAATGAAAAGTGCGTTATAAATTGAATTCATTATTATTATTATTATTATTATTATTAACATTTTACTCACCAAAAATCCTGATTACAGGTATTTGTTATTGCACTGTCTTTAATATGAAAGCCTCTGTCAGCGAACACAACGTCCCCAGGTAATAATTTGAGATCTCAGCTTCTGTTATGAGCTTGTCTGATATTAGACAGAGTTTTGTGTGAGACAATAAAAAAATGGCAAAGATGCTGAACAGGACACATTAATGTATTATAAAATTATCCATCCATCCATCCATCCATCCATCCATTTTCTTCCGCTTATCCGGGGTCGGGTCGCGGGGTTAGCAGCCTAAGTAGGGAGGCCCAGACTTCCCTCTCCCCAGCCACTTGGAGCAGCTCCTCTGGGGGAATCCCAAGGCGTTCCCAGGCCAGCCGAGAAACATAGTCCCTCCAGCGCGTCCTGGGTCTTCCTCTGGGTCTCCTCCCGGTGGGACATGCCCGGAACACCTCACCAGGGAGGCGTCCAGGAGGCATCCTAACCAGATGCCCGAGCCACCTCAACTGGCTCCTCTCGATGTGGAGAAGCAGCGGCTCTACTCCGAGTCCCTCCCAGATGACTGAGCTTCTCACCCTATCTCTAAGGGAGAGTCCAGACACCCTGTGGAGAAAACTCATTTCAGTCGCTTGTATCCGAGATCTCGTTCTTTCGGTCACAACCCAACGTTCATGACCATAGATGAGGGTGGGAACGTAGATCAATCGGTAAATTGAGAGCTTTGCCTTTCGACTCAGCTCTCTCTTCACCACGACAGACCGGTACAGCGCCCGCTTCACTGCGGACGCTGCACCTATCCGCCTATCGATCTCACGCTCCAGTTTTCCCTCATTCGTGAACAAGACCCCGAGATACTTAAACTCCTCCACTTGGGGCAGGACCTCCTCCCCGACCCGGAGAGGGCATGCTACCCTTTTCCGGCTCAAGACCATGGCCTCGGATTTGGAGGAACTGATCCTCATCCCGGCCGCATCACACTCGGCTGCAAACCGCTCCAGCGAAAGCTGTAGATCACGATCTGATGAAGCCAACAGGACCATATCATCTGCAAAAAACAGAGAAGCGATTCTAAGGCCACCAAAACGGATCCTCTCAACACCTTGGCTGCACCTAGAAATTCTGTCCATAAAAGTTATGAACAGAATCGGTGACAAAGGGCAACCTTGGCGGAGTCCAACTCTCACTGGAAACGAGCCTGACTTACTGCCGGCAATGCGGACCAAGCTCTGACACCGGTCGTACAGGGACCTAACAGCCCATATCAATGGGCCTGGTACCCCATACTCCCGGAGTACCCCCCACAGAACCCCCCGAGGGACGCGGTCGAATGCCTTTTCCAAGTCCACAAAGCACATGTAAACTGGTTGGGCAAACTCCCACGCGCCCTCCAGGACCCTGCTGAGGGTGTAGAGCTGGTCCAGTGTTCCACGACCAGCACGAAAACCACACTGTTCCTCCTGAATCCGAGGTTCGACTATCCGACGGACCCTCCTCTCCAGAACCCCTGAATAGACCTTACCAGGGAGGCTTAAGAGTGTGATCCCCCTATAGTTGGAACACACCCTACGGTCCCCCTTTTTGAATAGAGGAACCACCACCCCAGTCTGCCAATCCAAGGGAACTGCCCCCGATGTCCACGCGATATTGCAGAGTCGCGTAAGCCAACACAACCCCACAACATCCAGAGCCCTAAGGAACTCAGGGCGAATCTCATCCACCCCCGGAGCCCTGCCACCGCAGAGCTTTTTAACCACCTCGGCGACCTCAGCACCAGAGATTGGAGAGCCCGACCCAAAGTCCCCAGGCTCCGCTTCCTCAGTGGAAGACGTGCCAGTAGGATTGAGGAGGTCTTCGAAGTATTCTGCCCACCGACTCACAACATCCCGAGTTGAGGTGAACAGCACGCCATCCCCACCATAAATGGTGTTGGTCGCGTACCGCTTTCCCACCCTGAGACGCCTGATGGTGGACCAGAATCGCCTCGAAGCCGTGTGGAAGTCATTCTCCATGGCCTCTCCGAACTCCTCCCACGCCCGAGTTTTTGCCTCAGCAACCACCCGAGCCGCATGCCGCTTGGACTGTCGGTACCTATCTGCTGCTTCCGGGGTCCCACAGGCCAAAAAGGCCCAATAGGACTCCTTCTTCAGCTTGACAGCATCCCTCACCGCCGGTGTCCACCACCGGGTTCGAGGGTTGCCACCACGACAGGCACCAACAACCTTGCGGCCACAACTCTGATAAGCTGCCTCGACAATAGAGGCGCGGAACATGGTCCACTCGGACTCAATGTCCCCCGCCTCCCTCGGAACATGTTCAAAGCTCTCCCGGAGGTGGGAGTTAAAGCTCCGTCTTACGGGAGACTCTGCCAGACGTTCCTAGCAGACCCTCACAATACGTTTGGGTCTGCCAGGTCTGACCGGCATCCTCCCCCACCATCGGAGCCAACTCACCACCAGGTAGTGGTCAGTTGACAGCTCCGCCCCTCTCTTCACCCGAGTGTCCAGGACATGCGGCCGCAGATCAGATGAGACGACAACAAAGTCGATCATCGAACTGCGACCTAGGGTGTCCTGGTGCCAAGAGCACATATGTACACCCTTATGCCTGAACATGGTGTTCGTTATGGACAATCCATGACGAGCACAGAAGTCCAACAACAGAACACCACTCGGGTTCAGATCAGGGGGGCCGTTCCTCCCAACCACACCCCTCCAGGTCTCACTGTCATTGCCCACGTGAGCGTTGAAGTCCCCCAGTAGAACAAGGGAGTCCCCAGGAGGCGCACTCTCCAATACCCCCTCCAAGGACTCCAAAAAGGGTGGGTAATCTGAGCTGCCGTTTGGCGCATAGGCACAAACAACAGTCAGAGCCCGTCCCCCCACATGTAGGCGAAGGGAGACTACCCTCTCGTTCACCGGGGTGAACCCCAACGTACAGGCACTAAGATTGGGGGCAACAAGTATGCCCACTCCTGCTCGGCGCCTCTCACCAGGGGCAACTCCAGAGTGGAAGAGTGACCAACCCCTCTCAAGGAAACTGGTTCCAGAGCCATGTGTTGAGGTGAGTCCGACTATTTCTAGCCGGAACCTCTCAACCTCACACACTAGCTCAGGCTCCTTCCCCACCAGAGAGGTGACATTCCATGTCTCAATGGCCAGCTTCTGTAGCCAAGGATCAGACCGCCAGGGTCCCCGCCCTCTGCCACCACCCATCCCACATTGCACCCGACCCCTTTGGCCCCTCCCATAGGTGGTGAACCCATGGGAAGGGGGACCCACGTCTCCTCTTCGGGCTGTGCCCGGCCGAGCTCCATGGGTAAAAGCCCGGCCACCAGGCGCT
>JBBPBX010060888.1:0-21293 GCA_038048925.1 Garcialebias charrua
GTCATTCCTTTGGGATCTATCCCTCTTTGATTGGCAACATATCCTACAAATCAATGACGTGAACACCGCTTGGAACTATTTTCGTGAAAGTTTCATTTACTTTGTAAACAAACACGCACCTTTCCGGCAGTTCAGGATAAAGAGCCGTGACAGTCCCTGGTTTACTCCTGAACTAGCTGATCTCCTGCACTGGAGAGATCATCTTTGGGCCGCAGCAAGAAAATCACACTCAGACACTGATTGGTTGAAATTTCGGCAGCTAAGGAATAAATGCACAACTGCCATCAAAGCCGCAAAACGTAACTACTTCTTATCTCAGACCTCCAAAAATCTAAACGATCCTAAAAAATTCTGGAAAACCATCAAATCTCTCTCAGGCACCCCCCAATCATCTGACCTCCCATCACAATTTCTTGTTGACTCTGTTCCTGTGTCAAATAAGCACGAGATCCTGAACTGTTTCAATAAACATTTTGTTGCTTCTAGTTCATTATTTGACACAGTTACAAACGGACAATCAGTCACTTTATCTAATAATCAAACTTCTACAAATCAAATCCCTCCTACAAGTCAATCATCTGTTAATCACACCTTCTCTTTTTCTCCGTTCTCAGTCAGTGAGGTAAATAAACTGTTAAATGATCTTGATCCTAAAAAATCTGCAGGTCCAGATGAACTTCCACCTTATTTCTTAAGGCTGGCTGCTCATATCATCACAGTCCCTGTGACCCACATCTTTAATCTGTCCATAAGCCAAAACACCATTCCGGATGCTTGGAAAACAGCCTTTGTTCTTCCTTTGCTGAAGGGAGGTGACCCCACCTCACTGAACAATTATCGACCGATCTCTAAACTCTGCATCTTAGCCAAGGTTCAAGAAAAACTGATAAACTCTCAGATCAAAAATTATCTGGACTCATTTAACATCTTACCTCTTCATCAATCTGGTTTCAGGAAAAAACACAGCACAACAACTGCTTCTCTGAAGGTTCTGAATGATGTTGTTGAAGCATTGGATGCTAAGGACTATTGTGCTGCACTTTTCTTAGACCTGTCTAAAGCTTTTGACACTGTGGATCATAACATCCTGTGTCATAAGCTCTCAGAAATCGGTTTCTCTGATCACACCATCGGTTGGTTTTCTAACTATCTTTCCAATCGGAGGCAATGTGTTCAACATAACGGTACTTCTTCCAGCTATTTAACAGTTAAAAATGGTGTACCACAAGGCTCAGTTTTAGGACCCACTCTCTTTACAATCTACATAGCTAATGTAGGTCACTGCATCCCTGATGCATCCTTACATTTCTATGCTGATGATACAGTTGTTTATTGCCGAGCTAAAACAGTAGCTAAGGCTTTCCAGTTACTGCAATCCGCTTTTGACATCATCCAGTCAGATTTGTTCCGTCTCAAACTTGTCCTAAATGCTGATAAAACAAAAGGGATGTTTTTTTCAAATAGGAAGGCGGTTCCAGCAGATCTTCCTCTGATTTTATCCTCAAATGGTGTCCCTATTGAGTTTGTTGATTCCTATAAATATCTGGGTATCCTGATCGATTCACATCTCTCTTTTAAACTCCACGTGGAAAACCTAGTGAAGAAACTGAAAGTTAAACTGGGTTTCTTTTTCAGAAACAGATCATGTCTAACACTGAATGTTAGGAAACGCCTTGTATCTGTGACTTTCCTTCCCTCCATTGATTACGGTGACATTCTCTACATGAATGCTCCTACAAGCACCCTGCGGATGTTGGATGTTGTCTATCATGGTGCACTAAGATTCATAACTGGTTGTGATTATCGTACCCACCACTGCACCCTGTATTCACTGGTTAACTGGACATCATTAACCTCACGCAGACTCTTCCACTGGTACATTTTCATCTTTAAATCACTTCTTGGTCTGCTGCCCTCATACATCTCCTCCTACATGTCTTTGCGTGAGTGCAGCTACAGTGTGCGCTCTCAGGACATGATTACCTGCAGTGTTCCGTCAGTGAGGACTGAACTTGGAAAAAGGGCCTTCTCCTACTCCGCTCCTGCTTCATGGAATATCTTACAAAAAGATCTGAAGCTCTCGAACTTGACTTCTCTAAATGGTTTTCAGAATCTGTTGGAATCCTGGCAAAAACCAATGCAGATTTGTTCCTGTCTTTGATTTTATACGTCTACCTTATAATGTTTTGCTAGTTTTTTGATACTTTGTTTAAAAAAAAAAAAAAAAAATTTGTTTTTTTCCTTCTCTTTTTTGTTTTATATTGTTTATTGTTGGTTTGTTTATTGTTTAAGGAAATTCTACCATTGCTGTTCATTGTTCTTTAGTTTTAGCAGGTCGCTTTCGTAAATGAGCCCATGAGGTTCAAAAGATTTACCTGACTAAATAAAGGTTGAATGAATGAATGTGGAAAGGGCATTCCATGATGAATTTGTTGAAGGCTGATAAATCCAGGATTAGTCTGAGCCCCCCTGATTTCTTTGGAACCAGGAAGTACCGGGAGTAAAAATCGGTTTTCTCCTCTCCCGGAGGAGCTCTGGAGATCATGTCTTTTTCTAGGAGCCCTTTCAATTCTGATTGGAGGGCTACACCTTGTTCTGGAGATGTTAACTTTGTTTCTAACACTCCGTTGAATTTTGTTGGTGTTTTTGCAAACTGCAGGGTGTAACCTCTGTGGATTAAACAATGTAGCCACCTGTTTAAAACTTATGCTGCAGCGATTTCCTCCTGTCATGAAGGTTTTCAATGATAGAACAGTTTTCAATCACCCTTTAACAAAACGGTTTCTGAAAGGTGCGCACCGGCTTAGACCAGTGACACGCGCTCTGGCACCACAATGGGACCTAGTATGCATCCTCAGTGCAATGATTAAAGATCCGTTTGAGCCTTTGGGCCAGATACTTTTGAAGTATCTGTCATTTAAAACAGCCTTGTTATTAGTTCTGACGTCAGCTTAAAGAGTGAGCGACTTGTCAGGTCTGTCCGTCGCTCCTTCTTGTCTCAGAATTCAAGGAGACGGAAGTTCAGCAGAACTTCGGCCAAATCCTTCTTTTATACCCAAAAGCATAACAAGTTTGTTCAGGTCCAGAGTCATTACGCTAGATGGGTTCTGTCCTCCTCCCCACAAGAATACGGAGGAGGAACAATTGCACCTGCTCTGCCCAGTACGCGCGCTCAGGTGTTATGTGACACGCACAGCCACAGTGCAAAAATCTGATCAATTGTTTGTACACCTCAGGGAACGATCACAGGGTCAACCTTTATCTTCCCAATGTTTATCACATTGGTTATGTGAAACTATTTTGCATGCCTACAGTTCTTCTGGCCTCCAACCTCCTGAAGGACTCGGGGCTCATTCCACCAGAGGGATTTCAACCTCCACAGCTCTGCACAGAGGAGTCTCTGTGCAGGACATCTGCTCTGCGGCCTCATGGTCGTCACTGACCCCCTTCATCCATTTTTATTTACGAGATGTCTCTAGCTCTTCACTGACACATTCAGTTCTCAGAGTTATGGCAAAGTGATTGTTTTCAGTCAAACAACTGTAAAATAAAAATTAAATTAAAATAAGAAAGGAAAACAACAATAAAACATTTATTGACAAAACAACACAGCTTTGTTTCTGTCTTTATGTTACAGGTCCCGAGTGTCAGGACTGCTGCAACAGTGATGACACACCATCTGAAGAATAATAAAATTAGGAGTCAAAGATGACGACCATTGTTTCTCCGTTTAGATCCAGAAAGCATGTGAAGCCGTCCGTCCCCAAAACCAACCTGGAAGCAACGCACCCCCCCAAAACAAAGGTTCCGCTTCGTCATCACCGCTCCTCAGAAAAACACTATAAGAATGCAGGCACATTACCTTGCCGAACCGCAAACAAAATATAACATATATTTGAAAATAGGATCAGCTGCACATGGAAATACTTTACATTCATAAGAAAACCAAATATTGTGGTGACATTTTTAGGTGCACCACACGCTCCCCAACTTAAAAGGTGGCTCCCGACACTTTAACGCCAGTGATAACATTTCACAAAATATTAACAACTTGGTTCTTGTCACAGGAACCTCACTCAAAAGAACATTTCCCTTCAGTGTACACATCTCAGTACACAAAATTATAAGGCACTGCAAAAGGCATTGTCGTTGCATAAGGCACAGTCTGTTGAGTATAAAATTGCTCTTGCACAGGTTGCATTACCCATAATGGTGAAGCTTGTAACCCACACAGTCCAACATGACCTATGACCCCTTGTGGCTGATAGGAGGGCTGACCCATAGTGTTGTAGGTGAATGTCTGAGGTGGTCTCCTTGCTCGCGTAGACCTCCTGAGAAATTCCTCCTGAGTTGGTACTCGCTCCTCTTGCTCAATTTCAGGTTCAACCTGTTCAGTGTCTCTTCCCAGTTCTTGTTCTCTCTGTGCATCGCCCGTTTCACCGTTTTGGACCAGTTCATTTTCAGCTGGATGCTGAAAATTTTCATCTACAGTGTTCAGTTGAGAGTCCCTCTGTTGGTCCACGGGTGTGACAACTTGGCTTGACACTGGATGAGTTTGGGTGGCTGGTTCCTGTAGTCTTGTTGACACAGGTACTCTGAGCCAATAACGCATCCTGGAGTCACTCTCAGAATCTGATGAGTCGCTGTCTCGATTACTTTGGCTTGGAGTGACACGGTGGCCTCTGACTCTGCTCCTGATGGGTGCTTTATCTTTTCTGTGATCAACAGTTAAAGGTAAGTCATTCACCAGGTGCAGCAGATTTCTGTGGAGGACCCTGGTGTTCTGGGCATTGTTCTCAGGACATACTTTGTAGATAGGGCTGTCATTGATCTGTTCTTTGACAATGTACACAGTCTGCTCCCAATATGACCTGAGCTTTCCGGGTCCGCCCTTTTCTCTCAGGTTGCGAACTAACACTCGATCACCAGGCTCCAAGACGACTCCTCTCACATGTTGGTCATAGTGTTTCTTTCCACGAGCGCTCGATTGCTGGCTGTTGTTGTTAGCAATACGATAAGCCTCTTTCATCCTCCTTGCCCACTCTTGTACATATCCATATGGTGTTTCACTGTCCTCCTCTGTGTTGAGTCCAAACATGAGGTCCACGGGCAAGCGGGGATGCTGTCCAAACATTAAGAAATGTGGGGCAAACCCTGTGGCCTCATGTTTTGTGCAATTATATGCATGGACAACTTGGGGCAGAAAGTCTTTCCAGTTATCCTTTTCTGCCTCCTCAAGAGTTCTCAGCATTTGTAGTAAGGTGCGATTAAATCGCTCGGCAGGGTTTCCCTGTGGGTGGTATGGTGTTGTACGTGAGTGACTGACACCTGACAGCTGCTGTAGTCCCCTAAACAGTGAGTTTTCAAATTCACGGCCCTGGTCGTGATGTAGCCTAGCAGGGTACCCAAAACGAGGAATAAAATCATTGTATAGTTTCTCCGCAGCAGTTTTAGCTGACTTGTTTCTGGTCGGCCACGCCTGGGCGAACCGTGTAAAGTGGTCAACTGCAACAAGTATGTATTCGTAACCACCTCTGCTCTTTTCTAGATGCATAAAGTCAATGGATACTAGCTCCATGGGTGCACTGGAACTGATGCTCCCCATGGGTGCCCTGACGTGTGTGGTGGGTTTCTTTTGTTTTATACAGGGACATTGTCTCGTCACATAAGCTTCAATGTCCTTCTTCATAAAGGGCCAGTAGAAGCGATCTCGGGCCAGGTTGATAACTCTTTCAGCACCGAGGTGACCCATGTCCTTATGAAGGAGTTTCAGCACCAAGGGCCTGTACTCTGCAGGCAGTACAAGCTGTTTTCTACCCCCAGCTTCTCTGTAAAGTAGCTCATTCTCCATCTTAAGTTTCCCCCACTCACGCATTAACCTCCGCACTAACCCATCTGCATTTTGTCTGTCTCTTTCAGTTAGTGTGGGTTTGGTCTCTTTTAACCTGAGGAGTTCTTTAATTGTCGTGTCTTGTCTTTGTGCTCTCACTAGCTCTTCATGGCTAATGCTAGGTAAGGCTGGTGCGTCTGGCCTAGTGTCCGACCCAATGTCTTGAGCCAGGTTTAAGGCAGCTACATAGGCAACATCACTCTTCTTTGCTACCTCACTCCCTTCCCATGTTGCACAAACAATGTCTCGGCTAAGCTCCTCTGTACATTCTCCAACATAACTGTCAATGTCCAGCGGAAGGCGTGACAAAGTGTCAGCGTCCACATTAACTCTACCAGGTCGGTACTTGATGTTAAACCGGAAATCTGCAAGCTCTCCTACCCACCTATGTCCTGTCGCATTTAACTTTGCAGTGCTCATTACATATGTCAAGGGATTATTGTCGGTATACACTGTGAACTCTGGGGCATAAAATAAATAATCCCTGAACTTCTCACAAATGGCCCATTTAAGAGCTAGGAACTCTAGCTTACCGGAATGTAAACAATAGTTTTTTTCAGCTGGGGTCAGAGTTCTTGAGCCATACGCTATGATTTTTAATTTTCCCCCCTGCCTCTGATACAACACAGCCCCGAGCCCTTTCTCACATGCGTCAGTATGTAAAACAAAGGGTAGTTCGAAGTCGGGGTAGGCAAGCACAGGTGGGTCGGACAGAGTGTCAATGAGCTGCCTCAGGATGTGGTCGTGCTCACTTGTCCAGCTGATAGGAGCCCTTGAGGGCAGCTGAGCACTTCGGGTTTTCTTGGGCTTGGTCTGAGTGTTTTCAGGACTCCCTTTGACTTGTAGGAGGCTGTACAAAGGTTTAGCAATCCTGGAAAAATCTTGAATGTAGGCCCGATAATAACTTAAAAACCCAAGCAGTTTTCTTAACTCACCCACGTTCGTTGGCGTCTTCTGACTGAGTGACTTGACAGCTTCATAGTCCTTTGGATCGATTCGGACCCCCTTTTCTGAAACCAGCCTACCCACATATCTGACCTCTGCTTTGAACAGTTCACATTTGGTTGGGCGAAGCTTAACCCCATGTTGCTGAAGAGCTCTGAGGACCTTGCGCAGCGCCTCAACATGTTCAGTGAACCCCTTTGAATAGCAAAGGATGTCATCCAGATATGGAATGCAACAATCATCACGCAGGGTGTCTAGCATTTCTTCCATACTGCGTTGAAAAGCGGCGGGGGCATTACTGAGACCAAAAGGAATCCTTACCCACTCATATAGCCCCCAGGGTGAGACGAAGGCAGTCATATGGCGTGAACCCTCAGCCATATACCCCTGGTGGTAAGCTTTACCTTGGTCCAGAATGCTGAACCAGCTGTGGCCGCCCAGCGTGTCCAGGAGGTCCCGGATGCGCGGAAGCGGGTGGCGGTCAGGCACGGTCTTCTGATTCAACTGTCTGTAGTCAATGCAAAGTCTTAGCGTGCCATCCCGTTTCCTCACACACACTACAGGCGCAGCAAAGGGTGATTTCGACTTGACTATCCAGCCTTTGGCCAGTAAGTCCTGGATGTATTCTTTCACCTCTTTGTATAATGGCTTGGGGATGGATGTGTATGTGCGTTGGACTGGGATGTCGTCTGTCAGGTTAATGGTCATGTTCAAACTCGGAATATTTCCAATGTCTCCATCATCTCGGGCAAAAGCATTTGATTCCTCAAATAACATTTGCTCTACTTCCTTTTGTTGTTCTGGTGTTAGGTGGCTAATATCCACTGGAGGGTGCCAGTGGGCAGTATTGGATGGCTCTTGGTCTTGACTAGACTTGCTCACAGAGCCAACAATACAGGTGGAGACTGGTGCTGTTTCACAAGGGGTCTTGGGTTGGTCAGTCTCAACTATTTTTGCAATAGGTTCAATAGAACCCAAAACTGTTGAACTAGGTAGTGTCACACTCCGGCTGGAATAATTTGACACCTGTACTTTAATATACGGCCTCTCTGTCTTTTCTATCTGTAAAAGTCCCGCTCCAACACTAAGCTGTTCAAGGTGGACATTATCTAGTACTGGTTCAAACAACACAAGTGACTCTGTTGAGCTAATACTGTCTGGGACTCTACACTTAAAGCTGCTATATGTAACTTTTCTAACAATATATTTTTAACATATTTCTTCACTCTGTCACTAGATTGATGTTAGAGAGGTAATCTCTGAAAAAAACTAAAAAAAAATATTGTCCCCTTGCTTCTCCAGGTGGTAAATAAGCATTTCTAAAAAGAAAAAGTGACCCGCCATTTTCCAGCCAATAAAAACAAAGTTTGTAACCAGCCAATAAAAACCGAGCTTGAATTCGAATCAGCCAATAAAAACAGAGCTTGAATTTGAATTTTAACAGACCACAAGGGGGCAGTGCCATATATGGCTCTGAGGGGGAGGGATCAGAATGCTTTGCTTGTTGAAATTTTTTCTAAGTGCTGATGTTCTACAGAAACTGCAGACTCCACCTTTAATGTAAGCCACCTGATTGGGATAGACTATTCCCCCTTTGAAACCTACTTTTACAGTAGCTGGCTCATGTATAGTGTTCTGCCCAAGGCTGGAAGTTGGACATTTCTTAATAATTTAGTCTGAAAAAGAAGAAAAAAGAAAACTTCCACAGTGTTGATCTATCTGTATTTTGTTTTGAAGGAGAATTTTGAGATGGCAGTGCATTGTGGGTAGCAACAGCAGTTAGAATGTTCCCTAACAACGGCAGTTAATCTTCCCTAGCAACAGAAGTTGGGAAAACGTTTTTGCAGAGAGAAATCCTGTCTGTTAATGTATAAATTTCACCTCCTGAGTCATCAATCTTTTCTTTCACCTCCGAAAGCAATGGCTGTAAGTTCAATCTGTGATCTGTTTGGTGTTATATGTTTTTACTAGTTTATTTTGAGATCGTTTTCTGAGTGTGTTTATTCCAGTAATTAGCCACGTCCCAATGTAATGGTCACGCTAATGTAGCTGTTTCTGTTTTTTGTTTGTAGTTTCACTCAACCTTTCATCGAGCTACCATACCTTTGTAAAAGGCGTAATAAAGGAGCAAGACGCTCAGCTTCCTGGCTCATGAGAATTGAGTTTGGCTTGCTGTTAATCTACGTTAACATACACAGCGTATTTAACACGTAGTGATAACAGTACAGTGAAAAGCCATACCAGCAGTTGGTGGAAGATAAAACTTGTGACACAGCGATGGACAACGCTTATACCAAGAAAACAGATGAAATGGCTAACTTTGAAGCTAAGGAATCGTCAAAAGCTAGCTCAAGATCCAAACACTCTAGCTCTAAGCATTCATCCAACAAGTCGTCCTCAAAGTGCAGCGTACTTGAAGCAGCCATCTTTGCACGAGCCTCTGCTGAAGCCACAAATGTGAAAGCTTCCTACGCTAAAAAGCAATTAGAAATTAAAAAGCAACAAGCAAATCTAGAGCTGGATTTTAACATGCTAGAGCTAGAAAAGGAAGCTGCAGCTGCTACGGCACGAGCAGAGGTTCTAGAAGCTGCCGCAGCTGTTGAACAAAACAAGGAAGAGAGTGTAAAGAGTGCAGTCCCCCCACAAGTCGTCAGACAACGAACCATGGAGTACGTGCAACACCAAGCCCAGCCAAGGTCACATTCGTCTCAAGAGGAAATGCCTCAGGTCGAACCAGTATTTAAAGCATTATCATTCGGCCCAAGGAGATCAGGTCAAACTCCTTCCCCACCGGTGCTCAAGAAAATGTATGTAAAAGATGAACATTTTGACACACCAAGAGACTATGTCAGGCCGAACGGTTACCACAATTACCCACCTATGACTGACTTTGCTAAGTTCCTTGCACGCAGAGAGTTAATCTCGACGGGGCTCTTTAAATTCGATGACACCCCTGAAAATTTCAGAGCATGGCAATCATCATTTTTGAATGCAACTGAAGACATAGACCTCACATACAGTCAAGAGTTAGACCTCCTAGTGAAATGGCTCGGTAATGAGTCCTCAGAGCATGTCAAAAGGATCAGAGCTGTTTATACCACTAACCCCAAAGCTGCCCTCCAGTTAGCATGGGACAGGTTAGAAGAATGTTATGCTACACCAGAAGTAGTAGAAAATGCCTTGTTTAAAAAACTAGACAACTTCCCTCACCTTACAAATAGAGACAATGTAAAACTCAGGGAACTAGGAGATTTGCTCCTAGAGCTGCTGGTTGCTAAAAATGAAACTTATCTCCCAGGCCTCGCTTACCTCGACACACCACGAGGTGTTAAGCCCATAGCGGAAAGGCTACCTCCAAGTTTACAAGATAAATGGCTTCAAGTAGGTTCAAAGTACAAACAAAAATATCAAGTGACATTCCCTCCCTTCTCATATTTTGTGAAGTTTGTCCAAGAAGAGGCAAAAGCGAGAAACGATCCAAGTTTTGTGACATGCAGCAACCAACCTTTCAACAGAGGTGAAAGACCTCCATCTAAACAAATTGGCTACAAACCTCCTCTCACCGTAAGCAGAACAGAGGTCAGTACAACCGCTCTTCCTAGTAAGAAAGAGGATGATCTAACCCGTTCCTGCCCAGTCCACAGGAAATCGCATCCTCTAACGAAATGCAGAGCTTTCCGGATCAAACCAGTACAAGAAAGACGAAACATACCGTATTTTCCGGTGTATAGGTCGCACCTTTTTATGGTTTTTTCAAGGCCTGCGACCTATACTCAGGTGCGACCTATATATGGCTTGTTATCACTTTCGGTGAAACAAATTTTTAAATCCAGCTCATTTCACAATTACGTTCATTTATTAAGGAAAAGTTCAGCTCAGACATATATTTGCTATAATTTTTATCAAACAAATAATTGTTTTTAAGTGTTAATCTTCTTAAAAGCCTTGCTGTGCGCTCCTGTGGCAGACATTTGCAGCAGAGCTAAACGTAGGTGCGACCTATACACCAGTGCGACCTATCTAGGGATTTTTTCCAATCTATTGGTGATAATTGGACAATGCGACCTATACACAGGTGCGACCTATACACCAGAAAATACTGTACTCAAAGAGCACAGACTGTGTTTTCGTTGTTGTTCTCCTACACACACAATAAAGGACTGTGATGTGAAAATCAGTTGTGAGGAATGCCAAAGTGAAAGACATTGCTCTGCCATGCACCCTGATGCAGTTCAACAACCCCAGCCAGAAAACACACCCGAACCAGAGCTTCAGCTCCAAGACAACACGCCACTTGAGGTAACGTCACGGTGCACTGAGATCTGCGGTGAAGGTCGTCCCCCACGTTCTTGCTCTAAGGTATGCCTAGTTCGAGTTTTCCCTAAAGGTCAACCAGAACGCTCTGTCAAGATGTATGCGATCCTTGACGATCAAAGCAATTGCTCAATGGCTCGTCCCAAATTCTTTGAGCTATTTGGCATCAAGGGAAATCATCTGACATACAACATGAGAACGTGTGCTGGTTTAACTGAAATGTGTGGCAGGAAAGCAGTCGGGTTCCAAATAGAGCCAGTAGGTGGAGGTCCATGTCTAGACCTCCCTCCTCTCATTGAATGCGACGAGATAGTGTTTAATAGAAATGAAATACCTACGCCTGAAGTCGCTCTGGCCCACGCTCATTTGAAACATCTCGCTCCTCTTATACCAAAGTATGATCCAGATGCTGAGATAGCAGTTTTACTGGGCAGAGACATCATACAAGTCCACAAAGCACGAAGACAAGTAAATGGACCCCCTAGTGCTCCCTTTGCCCAGTGCCTGGATCTGGGTTGGGTAATTGTGGGGGAAGTATGCCTCAACGCTCATAAGCCAACTGTCAACGTCTACAAAACGCACATTCTCTCCAACGGACGTCCATCTCTCTTCACTCCTTGTCCTAACAGCATCAGCCTCAAAGAAAAACTATGCTACGGCGGGGAGCACAAGAATAACTCCGTTAAACACAGCTCAAAACTTCATGCAGCAGAAGAAAATCTCAGAGAGAAAGTTTTCGAGCGCACAGAGAAAGACAACCAGCGTGCTCTGTCTTTTGAGGATGAGACGTTCCTAAAGATAGTGGAAAAGACATGCTCAAAAGCCAGTGGAAGCAAGTGCAGGTCCTCGCCAATGAATTTTGGAGACGCTGGAGGGAGGAATATCTCAACACCCTCCAATCAAGACGCAAGTGGCATAGATCGCAACGCAACCTTCAGCCAGGCGACATTGTGTTGTTGAAACAACATCAAGCACACAGAAACGAATGGACAATGGCCATCATCACAACCACTTTTCCAAGCAGTTACGGAAAAGTCAGAAAGGTGGAAGTGAAGACATCATCTCAAGGCATCTCTAAGACTTATTTGCGTCCCATCTCAGATGTTGTTATGCTCTTAGAAACTGACGTGACTGATAAAAAGTAGTGGCATCAGTGACGCCAGGCGGGGAGTGTTCTGCCCAAGGCTGGAAGTTGGACATTTCTTAATAATTTAGTCTGAAAAAGAAGAAAAAAGAACTTCCACAGTGTTGATCTATCTGTATTTTGTTTTGAAGGAGAATTTTGAGATGGCAGTGCATTGTGGGTAGCAACAGCAGTTAGAATGTTCCCTAACAACGGCAGTTAATCTTCCCTAGCAACAGAAGTTGGGAAAACGTTTTTGCAGAGAGAAATCCTGTCTGTTAATGTATAAATTTCACCTCCTGAGTCATCAATCTTTTCTTTCACCTCCGAAAGCAATGGCTGTAAGTTCAATCTGTGATCTGTTTGGTGTTATATGTTTTTACTAGTTTATTTTGAGATCGTTTTCTGAGTGTGTTTATTCCAGTAATTAGCCACGTCCCAATGTAATGGTCACGCTAATGTAGCTGTTTCTGTTTTTTGTTTGTAGTTTCACTCAACCTTTCATCGAGCTACCATACCTTTGTAAAAGGCGTAATAAAGGAGCAAGACGCTCAGCTTCCTGGCTCATGAGAACTGAGTTTGGCTTGCTGTTAATCTACGTTAACATACACAGCGTATTTAACACGTAGTGATAACAGTACATATAGGATGTTCTTTAGCCTGGATGAAACTTACTAGGGTGCTTACAGTAGAAATGTCAGTCCCCATGGCTCTACCAATAAGCTCAATAAGTTTGTAGTTCCCCCCATTGTCTTTAATGAACTCGTGGATTACATTAAAGCCTACTATGGGTCTCTCGATCTTAAGGCGGCTCACAAGGAAGGGTACACGTATCGATAGGCCTGGGTCATTGTTGCCTTCAAGGTTGACTACAACTTCCACCCATCCATCATAAGGTACTGAGTCCCCTGTGACTGCCTTCACATTAAGTTCATCATCCATCAGTTCACTTAAGGATCTAATCTGTTGTCCGGGTAAGTATCTATTTAGCCATGCCTGATCTATAAGACTTACCCCCGCCCCCGTGTCTAATACCACCGTTACCAGGTAACCTGCCATCATACATTTCAGAAGGGACTGGCGACCTACTAGGGGAGCTACTAGACCACGTGGTGTTTCCTTGTCAGTTCCTTGCGAACATGCACCTAACATCTCTCTGTCAGTAGTGGTTTTGGGCCTCTTCTTTGGGTGGGACTGCTGAGGTTTGCCGATCAGAGGTGGTCCCCCTGCTCTGATCGTCTTCAGTTTCCCGACGGCTTGGTTTTCTTCAGGCACCCTACAGCACGATGCCCTTCCTCTCCGCAGACAAAGCAGTGGTTACAGTTCGGGTTAACTTGAGAAGCACAGTTCTGACAGCTCTTTCTCTCTCTTTGAGATCTTCTCTCTGGTTGGAGTCTTGAGTTCCTCTGCTCTGGTGCTGGAACATGAACTGTCCTTGCTTTCAGGTTTTCCATCGCTTGTGTCAGTGCTTCAACCTGGGCGCTAAGTCTTTGGAGTGTGAAGTCATTATTAATCTGATTTACTTTCACGTCGTCCTTTGTTTGCTCTTTCAACTCACTGTTTGTTGTGTGGGCATGACTCACTTTGGTGGTAGAACCACGGCCAAGTCGACGCTTCCGCTCACTTTCCTCTGCCGTGGTCTTTATCACTTGGCGAAGCAATGCCTCATCACTGACAGTGGGGTCACTCAGGAGGGTCTTGAGGTCTCTGCGGACACTGTCGTACTTCTCCCCCATGCCCTGGCAAATAGTGTTGAGAAAGACACACTGAATTGTGGATATATCGTACTTAACGACTGAGTCTGGTTGTCTGAGTGAGAACCGGATCTTTTGCTTCAGTCCAATCATTCTATATAAAAACTGCTGAGGCGTCTCATTTTCAAACTGCTTAGCACACATTAAATCTTGAAAGAGCTCTGTGCTGCTTTTCTCACCTAAGTGAGACTGCAGGAAACTTTTAAGCTCCGAAACTGTGAGATCGTCTTTTATTGTTAACATATCTCTGAAGTTACCTGGTTTAACAAGACGTAGCACCCCTCTAATCACCTCATTTGGAGTGTGATTCTCCTCGAGACCCTCATCTATCTGTTTACAGATGCTGTTGTACCCAATTTCTGATGTCGTGTCACTGATCATTCCACCATGCACTTTGAATTCTCTGCGTGACAGCAGTGGCAAATCTTTCATGGCTATCATACTCTCACCAGTGTAACTTGGAACGTTCTCTGAATGAGGGACAGACCACTGGGGTGGGCACAGAGGTTGATGGGGTTGGAGAGTCGGGACAAGTGGGTCCCCTGTAGCTGGTGGAACTGATGCCCAGGTTACCTGCTGGTTGCGAGATTGGCTGGTGTGAGGTGGTGTTGGACTCAGTCCCTGTGGGTCTGCGCCGCCATCGCCGCCTTGTGGCTGAACACGGGGAATGGCCTGCTCATTTGTACTTGCTTCAGCTTCAAAAGACATTGTAGTTTGTCCACGATTCACCATAGTCCCATCTATGATACATTCTAGTCTTTTTAATAATGGCAAACCCTGGTCCTCCCGACCCAGGATTGTTGAACATGACAGGTAGGTAGTCAAATATTCAACACAACTTTCTTCATCGTCTTGAATCAACTTACTAGAGTCCAGTCCTTCAACGTCTCCAAGAGAAGTTGCGATGAGGTGGGCTTCACTACCTGTTAGCTGGTGTAACTTCTTCTTGATGCTCCAAAGAAGTTGTTTTCTCTCACCGGAAGACATCTTGCTGATCTCGGCCGCTTGAGTCCACAGTGCTGCACTCTGTAGGCGGGTACACCCTTTTCACTGGTTACCGGCCTCACCTCTGCACACTGGGTCACTCCTGGCACTGAGAACGTGTAGCACGAGAGGTCCTGGTGGTCGGTATCATTGGATCAGCAGTAGCCCATGGATGTGTGGCGTGCTGATCCCGGACGAGCCCCCACAATCTGTTACAGGTCCCGAGTGTCAGGACTGCTGCAACAGTGATGACACACCATCTGAAGAATAATAAAATTAGGAGTCAAAGATGACGACCATTGTTTCTCCGTTTAGATCCAGAAAGCATGTGAAGCCGTCCGTCCCCAAAACCAACCTGGAAGCAACGCACCCCCCCAAAACAAAGGTTCCGCTTCGTCATCACCGCTCCTCAGAAAAACACTATAAGAATGCAGGCACATTACCTTGCCGAACCGCAAACAAAATATAACATATATTTGAAAATAGGATCAGCTGCACATGGAAATACTTTACATTCATAAGAAAACCAAATATTGTGGTGACATTTTTAGATGCACCACATTTATTTGATGGACGTTGTTTTTGTATATATATTTCTTCTACAGGAAAAATCCTTTCTCCTTCATTGGAAATGTTCCTTTCCTATTTCTCTTTTGCCTGATATGAATAAACATTCATTCAGCTAAGATCAGGCACAGAGGTTTGCACGCCTGTAACTCAGTATGCACCAGTTGCATGGATCAATGGTGCGTAATTACGCTTGATGGAGGTTTAGGCGGATGACAGAATGTTGTTATGGTCCTCGGTCAGACCCAGTGAGGCATGGACCATATCCTGCTCCACCCTTTAAACCCAAATAGCGACAGCCTTTAAAGGGCTACGCTTACACTCATAGAATCTGGGGTTACAAGACATAACCAACGTTACATTTTATGATCTATGAGTTTGATTCAATTAAAGCAGGAGTCACAAAAAGATGCACACCAGCCTGGACTGGGACACCAGCCTGGACTGAGACACCAACCTGGACTGGGACACCAGCCTGGACTGGGACACCAGCCTGGACTGGGATACCAGCCTGGACTGAGACACCAGCCTGGACTGAGACACCAACCTGGACTGGGACACCAGCCTGGACTGGGACACCAGCCTGGACTGGGACACCAGCCTGGACTGGGATACCAGCCTGGACTGAGACACCAGCCTGGACTGGGAAACCAACCTGGACTGGGTCACCAGCCTGAACTGGGACACCAGCCTTGACTCAGACACCAGCCTGGACTGGGACACCAACCTGGACTGGGACACCAGCCTGGACTGGGACACCAGCAGAAACATACGTAACTGGACCCAGATCAGTCGATAATCCAGCACAACTGTTTAATTTTTACAGATTCACATCATTTTATTTAAAGGCTCATCTTTTCTACACTTTCCAGTCATTTCCACCATCAGCTGATTCATCAGCAGAGAAGTTGCCAGAGCCACACACCTGGTATGACATCATCACTGTGTTCCCACACCTGCTCATCTTCTCTGCATCTAACCATCACAGCTGACACACCCGGTAGGTCAGTGAGGGACTGGGCGTCCTGCTCAGAGACCATGACGTGGACAAGCCGGGAGTCGAACCACAACGTTTTGGTCCCAAATCGCTGCCTCTGCCCCATCTGAGCCTGTGTGTGTGTGTGTGTGTGTGTGTGTGTTCATCTGTAAAGTATCCACAGCACTTCTATTTTTGTTCTGTTACAGCCTTTAATCCAGATTGTGTTAAATAATCTCTTTAATCCAGATTGTGTTAAATAATCTCTTTAATCAGGATTGTGTTAAATAATCTCTTTAATCCAGATTGTGTTCTCTTTAACCCGGATTGTTAAAATAATCTATTTAATCCAGATTGTGTTAAATAATCTCTTCAATCCAGATTGTGTTAAAAATACATTTAATCCAGATTGTGTTAAATAATCTCTTTAATCTTGTGTTAAATAATCCCTAATCCAGATTGTGTTAAAAATCTCTTTAATACAGATTGTGTTAAATAATCTCTGATCCAGATTGTGTTAAATAATCTCTTTAATCCATTCTGTGTTGAGCGGTTTTAGGATTTTTGTTTCATCATGTTTCAACAATGGACTCATCCTGAGCAGAAGATGAGACAGAAGACCATGGACAGTGTTGTTTTTCACACAGGCGGCTGAGAAATGTACGTTTGGTTTGGTTGTCTTTACCCAGAATGCCCTGCGCTGTAGTCCACTTCCTGCTTTTGGAGTGGTCTCCGGTCCGCTTGCATTCACACTGCATTCGAACCGCGCCAGAGTTCACTTCAATCAAACTGAGATCTAGGTTTTTAGACGGACCAGAGTTCTATCGCACATTCACACCTCCCATGTGTCAAACTCAAGACCCAGGGCCCAAATGTGGCCCTCCTTAACATCTGGCCCCCAAGATGTTATTTTAAATGTAAAATGCTTTTATCACTTTTAATTTTATTCAATAATCTTTGATTATGATGTCAAAGGTACATCACATGAGACCAAACTCATTGAGGAACCTGCAAACAAGACAAGATGTTGGTGTGTAACTTGAGTTAATGTAGATCCTAAAACTGGCCCTTATTTTGAAAAAGGTTTTAATTTTGGCCCTTTTGTAAGTGGGCTTGACCCCCCTGCGTTGGATTAAAGCGGACTAGACATGGCTGGTGTGAATGCACCTTCAGAAGAGTCCTGCTGCTTCCAGACTTCTTGCATGTGGACTGATGGAGGCCTCTGTGCTCAGGAGACTTCAGAGCAGCTTCTCCAGATTTGTTCCTTTCAGACACTTCCTGTGACTCGGACCTTCGTTTGTAAACCAAACGATGCTGAAATGCAAATATCGAGGTGGGGGATTGGACCTGGGGGGTCTGGAGGTCCTCCAGAGAATTTTGAATGAAGATCATTTGCTGCATTCTGGTGTATCTGACATGTTTACAGCAGATGAAGCTGAAGCTGTAAAGAGCTGCTTCACATATTTTTAATATTGATCACTGTCCTCAATAAATAAATGAGCCAGTTTAATATTTAGTCTCTTTGGTTCTCTTCATCCACTTTTAGGACTTGTGTAAAAATCTGAAGATGTTTTAGGTCATGTTGATGCAGAAATATAGAAAATTATAATTTAACATTTCTTTACGTGAACCTCAGACCAGTGAAGTAAAGAAACAGGAACTGGTGGTAAAGCTTCAACCAGGGTGAGGTCAGAGGTCAAAGTTCAAATCATTCCTCTGAAAATGTTCAGCAAGTAAAACTCTGGAAGACCTTCAAAACATCTGGATCACTGAAGAGATAAATATTTCAAACATTTAAAGCCCCTCTTTAATCATATATTATATTTATTACAATAATAACAGTAACAACATTATTAATAAACACAGAAGAGTACAAAATGGTTCCTGCTGTTTACTTAAATTACAATAAATTAAAATAAACCTTGTAGCTGCCGCTGCGTCTCCTCCCTGACAGAACTCCATTTCCCATGAGCACCTGCTGCAGCCAGAACTACAACCGGAGCACGGCTCCAGTCGCTCGGAGCAGTCGATATGGCTTCAGACACTTCCTGGACGTGTTTGTGAGTAAACAAAAACAACAAATAAGTAAACACCTTGTCCTCTGAAGCGTCACAGAGACGAGGACAAAGGTCCACGTGTTGTCTCAGGCGTTCCTTACAGTACGAACGTCATCTTAAGCCCCGCCCCTGCAGATGGAGGCGGGGCTTGTGGGAGCTCAAGTCTGATTTCCTGGAGAGGGCGGAGTTTTATTTGCGGTGTTTCATCTCCTTGTCATGGTGGGTCTTTCCTCCACCCTCGCCTTTGTCCAGCATCTTCACGGCCTCCATCACGTAGCTCTGGAAGGCGGAGAGCGCCGCGCAGATGGCCGGCGTGCCGAAGCCGTGGGTGAGGAGGCTGAAGTGGGTGAGGCCCCCCTGGATGCAGGGCTCCAGGCAGGGCGGGGGGCCGCTGCCCCCCAGAGGGGTCCGACTGCCCCCCACAGGGGTCCGGTCCTGAGACATCAGCTCCAGAAACTCCTTACAGATCTCCCTGAGAGGACAAGGACACGAGAGGACATGAGAGATGAGAGGACATGAGAGATGAGAGGACAAGGACACGAGAGGACATGAGAGATGAGAGGACATGAGAGATGAGAGGACATGAGAGACGAGAGGACATGAGAGATGAGAGGACATGAGAGATGAGAGGACATGAGAGATGAGAGGACATGAGAGATGAGAGGACATGAGAGATGAGAGGACATGAGAGATGAGAGGACATGAGAGACGAGAGGACATGAGAGACGAGAGGACATGAGAGATGAGAGGACATGAGAGATGAGAGGACATGAGAGACGAGAGGACATGAGAGACGAGAGGACATGAGAGATGAGAGGACATGAGAGATGAGAGGACATGAGAGATGAGAGGACATGAGAGACGAGAGGACATGAGAGATGAGAGGACATGAGAGATGAGAGGACATGAGAGATGAGAGGACATGAGAGATGAGAGGACATGAGAGATGAGAGGACATGAGAGATGAGAGGACATGAGAGATGAGAGGACATGAGAGATGAGAGGACATGAGAGATGAGAGGACATGAGAGATGAGAGGACATGAGAGATGAGAGGACATGAGAGACGAGAGGACATGAGAGATGAGAGGACATGAGAGATGAGAGGACATGAGAGATGAGAGGACATGAGAGATGAGAGGACATGAGAGATGAGAGGACATGAGAGATGAGAGGACATGAGAGATGAGAGGACATGAGAGACGAGAGGACATGAGAGATGAGAGGACATGAGAGATGAGAGGACATGAGAGACGAGAGGACATGAGAGATGAGAGGACATGAGAGATGAGAGGACATGAGAGATGAGAGGACATGAGAGATGAGAGGACATGAGAGACGAGAGGACATGAGAGATGAGAGGACATGAGAGATGAGAGGACATGAGAGATGAGAGGACATGAGAGATGAGAGGACATGAGAGACGAGAGGACATGAGAGATGAGAGGACATGAGAGATGAGAGGACATGAGAGATGAGAGGACATGAGAGATGAGAGGACATGAGAGATGAGAGGACATGAGAGATGAGAGGACATGAGAGATGAGAGGACATGAGAGACGAGAGGACATGAGAGATGAGAGGACATGAGAGACGAGGTTGAGAGAGACACGCTGGTGTCCATCCATCAAACTATCAGTTGTCATCCTTCATCATCCATCCTTCATTATCCATCCTTCATCATTCATCCATCAAACTATCAGTTGTCATCCTTCATCATCCATCCTTCATCATTCATCCTTCATTATCCATCCTTCATCATCCATCCATAGATGAACTCTTAATATTGTATGTTCTCTCCAGTCTGGCTTGAGGAAACACCTCAGCACAATGACTGCTTCACTAAAAGTTTTGAATGAGGTTGAAGGTTTGGACACTCGGGATCACTGAGCTGCACTTCACTTGTCCAAAGCCTTTGATGATCATCACAGAAGATGTGATGATCATCACAGAAGATGTGATGATCATCACAGAAGATGTGATGATCATCACAGAAGATGTGATGATCATCACATCTTCTGTGGTGATCATCACATCTTCTGTGATGATCATCACATCTTCTGCTACAAGCTCTCAGATCCTGGCTTCTCATTCCCACTGTTGCCTGGTTCTCAAACTCTCTCTCAGGTCGGAGGCAACGTGTTCAACATAACGGTACTTCATCTTGCTACCTAACGGTCATCATGGTGTGCCACATGGCTCAGTTTTAGGTCCCACTCTTTTTACAACTGGTATAATTAAAGTAGGTCTAAACATTCCTGACACATCCTTGCATCTCTCTTTATTGTTGAGCTAACTCTGTTACCAAGGTGTTCCAGCTTCTACATGAGACATCTGTTGTTGTTGTTGTTGTTGTTGTTGTTGTTGTTGTTGTTGTTGTTGTTGTTGTTGTTGTTGTTGTTGTTGTTGTTGTTGTTGTTGTTGTTTGTACTTTATATGTTCTGTCTGGAGCAGGTCTTTCTTGTAAATGATCGTCCTGTGGCTCAATGAGACTAGAAATAACAGTTGAATTTAAAAAATCCTCCATCCATCCATCCTCAATCCATCCTCCATCCATCCATCCTCCATCCATCCATCCATCCTCAATCCATCCATCCATCCTCAATCCATCCATCCTCCATCCAGCCATCCTCCATCCATTCATCCATCCATCCTCACTAATCTATCCATCCATCCATCCATCC
>JBBPBX010060889.1:8238-21292 GCA_038048925.1 Garcialebias charrua
GGCTCTGATGGAGTTGATGGAATTAATAACTACAGCGGTGGATCATAAGCAGTATTGTGTGTGTGTTTTTGTTGATTTAAAGAAAGCATTTGATACAGTTGATCATAATATACTCCTTGACAAGTTACATAGATATGGTATTAGAGGATTGGCATTGAAATGGGTTTGTAGTTATTTGAGTGATAGGAAACAGTTTGTGCAAATGGATGAGGTGAAATCTGAGCTCAGCACTATAACATGTGGAGTTCCTCAGGGATCGATACTAGGACCAAAACTATTTATATTATATATAAATGATTTGGTACAGGTATCAGGACTCCTCAAGTGCATTCTTTTTGCTGATGACACCACTTTTTTTGGTTGTGGTAACAATATTGAACAAACTTTAAAATTAATGATGACAGAACTTGCAAAAATTCAGAATTGGTTTAAAGTTAATAAATTAACGTTGAATTTGGATAAAACTAGTTACATGATCTTTAGTAATAAAAATAAATCAATTGATGTTCCATTTTTAATTGATGGATCTGAGATTCAGAGAGTTTCTGAAGCGAAGTTCTTGGGCATCATCATTGATGAAAAATTGTCTTGGAAACTACATGTAAGTTCAGTTAAAGCAAAATTATCAAGGTCTATTGCGATATTTTACAGAGTTAGGGATTTACTAAATGATAAAGCACTATATTTGTTGTACAATACATTATTTGTGCCACACTTAATTTATGGTATTAGCGTTTGGGGTACGGCGTGTAAATCAATTACAATGCCAATTTTTATATTGCAGAAAAGAGCTATTAGAATTATCACCAGAAAGAATTCTCATCATCCTTCAAGCATTTTGTTTTATCAAATGAAACTGTTGAAATTTTATGATTTAATTGATTATAATATTTTGTTAATTTTGTATAAAGCTCAAACTAATGCACTTCCTTCTAATATTCAGAAATATTTTGTCAGAAGAACGAGTAATTATAATCTTAAGGGGACAAATGTATTTGTGAAGCCACCTTTTAGGACTAGTTTGCGGGGAAGATCTACCATAGTTCAAGGAATAGGGTTATGGAATAAATTGGAATCTGATATTAAAGTGGTCAGATCAATGGTTGCATTCAAAAGAATGATTAAGTTTAAACGGTTAAAACATATATTTAAATGAGTTGAAATTTGGAAGTTTGTGTATGATACCAAGGGTAGTAATTATGTTCACTATTTTGGAAATTATATGAGTTGGTTGTATTAAGTGTTTATTTTTGGAGGTTAAAATTAAGTTGATTATTAACTTTGTAATAAAAGGAGTTGTCTGTATGAATTGTTTATTGGAGAAAAAGGGGCAGAAAAAATAAGATTTTTTCTTCTTCTGCCGCCTTTCATTTTATATATATTTTTTCTCTTATTGTATTGTATTGTTTTGTTGTTTTAATCATAAAATGAATGAATAAATAAATCAAATCAAATAAATCAAATTAACTCAGAATAACGGAAAGGACAAATATTGAAGAACTACAAAATTATTCGGTTATTAAGAATTATAATGATTCAGCCTAGAATGTATAAATCCAGCAGTTTTTTCTGATATTGTGCAGATGGAAGTATACAGTCCTGGTAGTTTTAATGTGCAAGTTAAAAAGCATGTCCTGGTCAAAAATCACATCAGTCATTCAGTTCAATTAAGTTTATTTATTATAGCGCCAAGTCACAACAGAAGTCATCTCAGGGCACTGAACATGAAACATTCAAGTATAAAAAATAACAAGTTCACATTATTTATCTGAGCAGCAGACTGCTTTGAGTTTAACTCCATCACAGAACTCTCATCTTGAGCAAGCATGAAGGCGACAGTGGAAAGGAAAAACTCCCTCATGAGGAAGAAACCTTTAGCAGAACCAGGCTCAAGACAAGTGGTCATCTGCTTCGACCAGCTGGGTTTGAGAGGAACAGGAAGGAGGAACAGATACACAATGGCAGGTCAAGAATCACATGTTAAGATAGAAATAATATCAAATTAAAACTATTCAATTGCAATAATTCATTTAAGGAAATGAGGTCAGTTTGTCCTCCAGTAGTCTATAGCAGCATGACAAGCCAACCCTAACTGTAGGATTTATCACAAAGGAAAGTCTTAAAACTGGACAATGTGTTGGCCTCATGGACAAAAACTGGAAGTTGGTTCCACAAGAGAAGAGTCTGAAAACTGGAAGATCTTCCTCCAATTCTGCTTTTGGAAACTCTAGGAACAACGAGTAAGCCTGCAGTCTGAGAGCGAAGTGTTCTGTAGGGGTGCAAATCTCTCAGTGTCTGGAGAATCGATTCGATTCCGATTTTTGATGCAACGATTCAATTAAAAATCGATTTTCGGTTCTAAAACGATTTTCGATTCAGAATCGAAAATCGATTCAGAATCGATTTTCGATTCTGAAATGATTTTCTATTCTGAAACCATTTTGAACCAATTGAAATCATGAAAAGATTAAACAATAATGTAAACAAATAAAACATTTATTTAAAACAATAATGTATGCTTGTAGCAAACATTAATAATGTCAAATAATACATCCATCCATCCATCCATTTTTGTCCGCTTATCCGGGGTCGGGTCGCGGGGGTAGCAGCCTAAGTAGGGAGGCCCAGACTTCCCTCTCCCCAGCCACTTGGAGCAGCTCCTCTGGGGGAATCCCAAGGCGTTCCCAGGCCAGCCGAGAAACATAGTCCCTCCAGCGTGTCCTGGGTCTTCCTCTGGGTCTCCTCCCGGTGGGACATGCCCGGAACACCTCACCAGGGAGGCGTCCAGGAGGCATCCTAACCAGATGCCCGAGCCACCTCAACTGGCTCCTCTCGATGTGGAGAAGCAGCGGCTCTACTCCGAGTCCCTCCCGGATGACTGAGCTTCTCACCCTATCTCTAAGGGAGAGTCCAGACACCCTGCGGAGAAAACTCATTTCAGCCGCTTGTATCCGAGATCTCGTTCTTTCGGTCACAACCCAAAGCTCATGACCATAGATGAGGGTGGGAACGTAGATCGATCGGTAAATTGAGAGCTTTGCCTTTCGACTCAGCTCTCTCTTCACCACGACAGACCGGTACAGCGCCCGCTTCACTGTGGATGCTGCACCTATCCGCCTATCGATCTCACGCTCCAGTTTTCCCTCATTCGTGAACAAGACCCTGAGATACTTAAACTCCTCCACTTGGGGCAGGACCTCATCCCCGACCCGGAGAGGGCATGCTCAAATAATACAGTACAGTATAAATACAGCCGCCTGAATTGTGAGCAGATGGGTATATGAATATAATGCAGCAGCTTTAATCGGGTCCCGGAGGTCACTGGTGCCTATATCCAGCAGTCACTGTGCGAGAGGCAGGGGACACCCTGGACATGTCTCCAGTCCATCACAAATAATTCAAAATACAAACATAAACAAAGATTTCAGCCCACTGTATTGCATGAACATAAATACAATAGACTTCAAAATCATATTGCATTCATCCATGTTTCAAATGTGTATGGATGGATTTTGTTCAAAAGATTTGTTTGGTAAACGTTTTCAACAAAAGTCATCTATCCATCATCATCTTTACCCGCTTTATCTTTATCGGGTCCTGGAGGTCACTGGTTCGGGTCAGATTTCTTCTTCTTTCTGCCACCTTTCATTTTATGTATTCTTTCATATACTAAATGGTAAATGGAGCTTATTTATATAGTGCTTTCCAGCCCCCTGTGAGGAGCCCCAAAGCGCTTTACAATACCAGCCATCCACCCATTCATTCAGACATTCAGTAGTGGCCTTGCAAGGCGCCATCCAGACCTACCGGGAGCAACTCGGGGTTAAGTGTCTTACTATGAGATATGGTTTTATTTTCTTTATCTTATGGGTTTTAATGTAAAAAAAAATTGATTTCTGGGCTTTTAGAATCAATTCTGAATCGCCAGGACTAAGAATCTAGATTCTTTTTTAAAAAAATCGATTTTTTTTTCCTGCACCCCTAGTGCTCTGTTACGAAAATATGGAACAATAAGATCTCTAGTATAATATGGAGCTAGGTTGTTGAGGACTTTGTAGGTTAGAAGTAAGATTTTGATTTCAATTCTGGATTTGACAGGGAGCCAGTGAAGAGAAGCTAAAACTGCAGAAATATGATCTCTCCCACTAACTCCAGTTAAGACTCTGGCCGCAGCATTTTGGATCAACTGAAGACTTTTTAAAGAAGAGTTTGGACACCCAGATAATAAACCATTGCAATAGTCCAGTAGTTATTATTATCAGTGCTGGAGGCCAAGTTGTTGCCATTCAGAAAATATGAAAGGCTGCAAAGTTCAAAACTATTTTCAAGAATGTATTGCCAGGTTGGCATCTCCACAGGTCATCCAGGGGAAAAAAAGCTCTTTGTCCAAATTATAGCTTTATGACCTGACTCCGTACTTTTGGCTCAAACAGCAGCCAAGCTGGACGACAGGAAAAGGCAGCAGAACTGGTGCAGGCTGACACCATGAAAGAATCTGACGACTTGGCAAAGAGACAAATCAAAGCTTTCAAAATCGTATGCCCATACAGTAAAAACTTGCATTAAGTCCCAGCGCATCGATAAATTAGACCCAGGAAAGAAGAGTCAGGCTCAAAAGTGATCATGCATTTCCATCAACGTAGCATCAAAACGTTCAAAGCACATGTGAGAGCCAAGAGCATCTTTAATTAAACAAAGTGTTGGTCAGTGCTCCATTTCCATGCTCCTCTGGTTTTGTCTTTTAGTGCTGTACACATGCTGTGCATGGAGAAAAGTGTCTCACACAATGTAATTGCAAAGTTTTCTCAGCTTCTAGAAAAAAGTCTCATAAAAGTGTTGATTATGCAATGCCATTATGTAAAGGCGTTTTAGATAAAAGCGACAGCTTTCACTGCCCATTTTTATGTCTACACTTCTCGCTGCTGTGAAGAACAAACTTGTTCTCTTGTCCACATTCTCATCTAGGAGATTCAGTCCCATTATGTCAGATGACAGAATGATGTATGCACTCTGATGATAACACTGTATTGTTCTGAAAGCCCCTTTACTGTTCGCAGCACAGAAGCGGATGGAGAAAAAGGGTTGCATGCATCCTCAGAAAGAATTACTGGGAAGTTGATGAGAAAAAAAACACATGATTGGTCAAGCCTTGAAAATCACAGTTGTAATATTATGCACTGTTGTGCAATGTCACGTCCAAAGAATGACTCTCAGCTACGTCCACATCAAATATTATCTGTAAAGCTGACAGTTGTAGCCATTTCTGTGTTTTTAAAGTCAGTTGGCTGTGAGAAGCATCTTAAGCCTGATTTGACACACTCAACAGACAATGGCAAAAAATTATTATTGCCCGCTGTTCACCTCTTTTGCTTCAATCGATAATTAATTTTCTTTGACAGCTGTTTACATGTATTACTACTGTTTACATTTACACTACTTTTTATATCTACACTACTGCTGATATACAGTATATATTCTTTTTACTAGCCTTATTGCATATGCCACTTTACCTCTATACTGTACCAATATCAACCTCATACATATACTGTGTACATAAACTTCATATGCTGCTTTGTCACTTTTTTACAAATATCAATGCCAGAACCTTCATTTTATTTTATAGATAGTATACTTTTTATACTTTTATACTACTATGAAAAACTCAGGACAGTATTACACTTTTATTATTTCATTTTATGCTTATGTTTATTAAATGTTTAGTGTTTTAGTGTTGGTGTAACTTTTCATACTTTTATACTACTATGCAAAAACTACTATGCAAAAACTCAGGACAGTATTACACTTTTATTATTTCATTTTATGCTTATGTTTATTAAATGTTTAGTGTTTTAGTGTTGGTGTAACTTTTCATACTTTTATACTACTATGCAAAAACTACTATGCAAAAACTCAGGACAGTATTACACTTTTATTATTTCATTTTATGCTTATGTTTATTAAATGTTTTAGTGTTTTAGTGTTTAAATGGTTACTGTTGCACCGAGGGACTGAGAGAAATGCAATTTCAATCCTGTGTATGTCCTGTACATATTGAAGTTTTGACAATAAAGTTGACTTTGACTTTGACTTAAACATGCTCTCATATACCATCTTCTCTCTTCTTGCCACCACAGACGAGTGTGCACATCCCCCCTTCTTCTCTTCCTCTTGCTTCTCTTGTCAGCAAGAACACATGAGCCGTCTACACTTCTGCACATATCTGCCCTTGAAGATTTGACATTGCCACACTGTCGGCCAGCGACATTGTATTTTACTTTGTCCTTCTCATCCTCAGCTCAGTCCGAACTCGCATGGAAGTTTTCTGAGCATGAACTTTCTCAAAATTGCTATAAATCCGACTTAAAGGCGTTCATTTGGAGCTTTGACAGTGACATTTAAAGATCTCTATGCCACTCTGGGTAAACTTTGAACGGATGTGGGTCGTTAACTGAAATATGAATAAATAATTTACATGTAAAAATATATTTTTGTTCAATGTCAGTGTTACAGTTTTTTATTTTTTATTTTTTATTTTTTACGACTTCTCTGAAACCAACATCATTGGAGCAATAATTACCAATGCACTGAAACTTATCAAAGTATCAGTTTTACATGTCTTCTGGTGTGTTTCACATTGTGTTTTTATACTTGAGGGGAACTTTTAACAAAAACACAGTTCCCTCCAGTAGTTTTACACACACGCACACACACACACACACACACATATATGTACTGTATGTATATATATACAGGTAGTCCTCGACTTACGAGCGCTCTTACTTACGAGGTCCCGGACTTACGAGCATGCATCTCATAAAAAAACTTACTTTTTTTTTTTTAATAAATGAATACATGTACAGTACTGTACAGTCACCAAGCACTTAGCCTATCCTAACACAGTTTTTAAAGATGAAGGAGTGAGTTGAATTGTCTCCCTTTCACATAAAGGGAGCTAGCTCCCTTTATGGGAATGGAGCCTGCAGGGAGGAGGGAGACAATTCAACTGACTCCTTAACTGTGTTAGGATAGGCTAAGTGCTTGGTGACTGTACAGTACTGTACATTTATCTATTTATAAATAAAAAACAATAAAAAAATAAAAATACTGTATATACTGTATATTTTTAATAAATAGATAAATGTACAGTACTGTACAGTCACCAAGCACTTAGCCTATCCTAACACAGTTTTTAAAGATGAAGGAGTCAGTTGAATTGTCTCCCTCCTCCCTGCAGGCTCCATAGGGAGCTTGCTCCCTTTATGTGAAAGGGAGACAATTCAACTTATTCCTTCATCTTTAAAAACTGTGTTAGGATAGGCTAAGTGCTTGGTGACTGTCCAGTACTGTACATGTATTCATTTATAAAAAATAAAAAAAAATAAAAAAAAATTTTTATTTTTTTTTACTATGTGATCCTACTTACGAATTTTTGACATATGAGCGCCCCCTAGGGACGGAACTCGCTCGTAAGTCGGGGACTACCTGTGTTTAGATTTAAATATGGTCAACCTCTGGTGAGGGAGTGGTGGCACAGACATTAGAGAAGGTTGGCCTGTGATCGAAAGGTTGACGGTTCAACTCCCCAGACAAAAAAAAAGTGAAGCACCCACACCTGCCTCCACCCTCATTTGCCCCACTCTGGACCCTTGAGCAAGGCCCTTAACCCCCACCATCTGCTCCCCGGGAACCCTATAGCAGCTCTCTGCTCCACACTGAGGGCTGTGGTAGCTCGGTGGTCTGTTGTGTCAGGAAGGGCATCCAGCATAAAATAACTGCCAAGTCTTCATGTGAGTTGTTCGCTGTGGTGACCCCTGAAGAAGGGAGCAGCTGAAAGAAGAATGAATAAATAAATAAATGTTCTGAGCTCCTTTACTCCACGAGTGAGATGCTGCTTCACCACGTTTGGTTGTGGTTTGTGGAGCAGCTAAACATCCTGTCTGCTGATGTGAGAGGTGAGGGTGGTTCATAACGTATCAGCACCATGGAGCTAAACCGTTCAGGGGTTTATGGACAACAAGGAATACTTTCTAACTTATTCTATAAGAAACTGGTTCCCAGTGGAGTGAAGGAACTGGCTGAGAGGTTCTGGTCTTGGTTAAGACTCTGGCAGCAGCACTGTGGACCAGCTGGAGTTGTGGAGTTGTGGTTTTCAACAGACCTTCGAGTCATTTATCAGAGTAATCCAGTCGACTGGAAATGAAAGCATGAACAAGGATTAAAAGATAGGGTTTTGAAAGAAAAAAAAAAAGACAGAAAGAGCACCCCAAAAAAAAGAAAAGAAGCTGAAGAAAAAAGAAAAAAAAATCACATAAAAGCTGAAATTAGTTGAAAAGTAGCCAAAAAGTAGACATTAGCAAAAACATACCGTAGGTGAAATGTACCTATTGAAATTAACCGAAAGAAGCTGAATTTAGCAGAAAGAAGCTAAAATGAGCTTAAAAAACCTGAAATAAGTACAAAAAGCTGAAGCCAAAAGAAAGAAGCTGAAATGAGCCGTGAAAGGTTGAAAACAGCTAAAGGGCTTGAAGGACGTGAAGCGAGCTCCATCCATTTTTAATAAGGAAAGCGTGGCAGAAAAAGCTAAATATTTCAAAAAGCATGAATGGCATGAATACCAAAAGTGTCAGCAGGAATGTCCTGAATGAGCCAAACGTTTTGATACACGAAATGTTGAAACAGAACAAAAACTGCTGAACGAGTTACATGCTGAAAAATGTACAGAAGAAAAACAGATCACAATGGTAAGAATGATTTAGAAACATTCACACAATCCTCTTATTTAGATTTTTTTTTGTTTCCTTTGTTCTGCTTTGAAGAGCAAAATAATTAATCTTCTTTCAGCAATTCAGGTTAACATTAGTGTTTCTAAATGGATACAAGTCTACATAGAAATCAGTAATCTGCATTCCTTTGGTCCAGGTCTCTCTTGTAATGAGTCCTCGAGGCTCAGTGGGAGTAACCTGCCTTAATAAAGGTTGAATGAATGGATTTGCTTCTGATTATTACGAGTGCTGCTGATGTAGACATTAATGGATGTCACTGTGTCACCTGCAGGTGTGGCACCAGCTGACAAAGGGAGAGCAGCAGGTTGTCAGAGACTGCAGAGGCTGTCGATAATCCAGCTCCAGACTTTGAGAGGAGCAGCACCCTGAGGAGACTCTGTCGAAGAAGTGCATGCTGGGACTGCCTCTGAGGTTCACAGTACAGGTACCGGAGGAAGGGAGCCAGCATGGTGATGTAAGACGTTTTATTTCTGTAATATGTAACACACAAAAGAATAAGAAATGGTCAAAGCTTCAGCGTTGAGCTACATGTGAAACTAACGCTTCAGACTAGGCCTGTCACGATAAACAGTAACTCAATTCATCACATGATAAATGAAAATTATCAACCTCATTTTCATTTATCAGCTTTATCGTTTCTTCGTGTCTCTCTCTTTCTACTGATGACACTGGATGACAAAAAGCTCAACTCCGGCACTCTTCACTGACTCCTCCCTTTTGCTTTTTTCTTTAAAATCCATTTGAACCATCCAAAATCGCATTTTTGGATCGTTAAAAGCAGCTAAGCTACGAGCTAAGCTAACAGACCGATCTGGGGGGGAAAAAACTCTGTCTTGTCGAAGCTCCAAATTTCACGGTTGAAACTCGTGCCTTTGTCTAAAGAGTTGTTTTTCTCTGCAAAAAGGAGCTGAGAACTTGTTTACTGATTTTTTATTAAAAGTAGGGATGGGGCCAATCCGATCCAGTATATCAGCATAATTTACGTATCGGATTTTTGATCCAACCTGCCGATATTTTCCAATCCATGATGCACGTTGGCTTCAAACTATGGAATGGATTTCCTGAACAGAGGCGTGTCTCATGAACCCAGAGTAACGAGACCCGCCTCAAATCCAGGAAATCCAGTTCATAGTTTGCAGCCAGCTACAGCGTGAGGAGAAGACCGAGTACTCAGTTGGGCTTGTTTTGGGATCGTTTTCATGGAGCTGGTCACGTTCTGTCGCAAGATCTAACAACACCGGTGAGTAGCATGTGTTAGCTAGCAGCTAGCCGACTTTTCATCGTAACAAAGTAACATGTGTCCGTTGTGTGGAAGTATTTTACACTAAACACCGCAAGACAGCTACGTTCAATGTTTGCAGAGCCATAACGCCACATTAAATGCGGTCAAGTTAGTTTTACGCCAGACTACGAGCTCCCAAAAGTTAATCAGCAGTAAAGGAACATCCATTTATTATTTCTTGAAAGATTTTTCAAAATCTGTCCAGCGGGTCATGAGATATTTTGCCAACAGTCCGACATCATTGATTCCAAATAAATAACGTTATAATTTTAAAGAAAGATCTTATGCATTCTAATAGTCCTTTGAATATGCTTTGGGAATGAGTCTCAGCTACTACCACACCAAATTTTATCTCAATTTTTTGTCAAATTGACTGAGTTGTAGTCAATTTTGTGTTGTTTAAGTTCAGTTAGCTGTGGCAGCCATCTTCAATTGGATGTTCTTTAAAAGGCAACCAGTCGTAGAGAGCCATTCAGTGATTATTTCTTGAAAGTTTAATCAAAATCTGTTCAGTTGTTCATAAGATATTTTGCTAACAGACAGATGCAGAATACAAACATGATTGTTGACTTTTGGAAGCATGTGATGAAAAAGAGACTGGGTGAAAGTAACTACTGTACTTAAAAGTTTTAAAGTAGTTACATGTTTTGTGTTAGCAGAATTCACACCACCAAGAGAAGATTAATGTTCTCTCTACAGACAAGTACATTGTATACAAATATATTCATACATGTCCAAAAAGGCAACTTGAGTTAAGTTTTATTAATGTTGGATAAGTTTCTTAGTTACAATTAAATCCTGCTAACACAAAACATGTTTTTTTATTCCTTGCTTTAAAGTGAATATTAGTGGCTGAGGCTGTAATAATTTATTACAGCCTCATATACCTGAACGGTATCGGATCGGAAAAGTATCGGTATCGGTCGATACCCAGATTTAAGTATCGGATCGGAAGAAAGAAATGTGGGTCGGTGAATCCCTAATTAAAAGCTTTGTGCGAAAAATGCTCTGCTAAAGAGCTCAAACCAGACGAGCGTCCGCCATTTTAAGAAACAAAAAAGAAAACAGAGACAGCCCATGTCACGTCAAGGGGCCTCCCTCCCATTTTTCTTAAAGAGACACGCTGCTCGCTCCCTCACTATCCATCCTTCAGTTCAAAAAGCCTTATACTGCCAACCGGTGGTCAAAAAAGGTACTACACACAAACAAACAACATTTCTTCTTAAATTTGACAATAATTACTAATTATTGTCACATTTCAAACAATATTATCGTTTAGCGCAATAATTTTTGAGACAATTGATCCCCCAGCAAAATTTATTGTGACAGGCCTATTTCAGACTTATTTTACAATGATTAAAACTATGCCCTCGGCACCTTGCAGTCATCGAGTCAACCATGAAATCCTCTGTAGACTAAAAGATCAAATGTGAAGCCACCTGTCCAACAGCAAAATGAAAGAAGGCATATATAGACTGCACTGGACACTAACTCATACAGTCACTGTGTAATGTGTTGGACTTGGATGTTCCACTTCATGTCTTTTGAATGGATGCTGTAAAGCTTCGAGTGATTAGCTGGTCGGTTCAAGACCTCTACTGGGGCTGTGCTTACCTGTCAACAGCCTGTCGGGTAAAGTCATCAATCTCCAGCAGCAAAGCTGGCCAGCAGTCCACTCGGTTCTCCAGGGAGGTGATGAATGGGTGAGGACTGCTCCTGCACAGCAACACAGGGAGTAAAAAGCCATACATTTATTAAATTGCCTCTTATGATCCCTGATTTTAGCATTATGGAGTTAGTGTGGGATTACACGAAGCTTGAAAACACTTCTGTGCTTAGCTAAGCAGGTACAGCCAGTGTTGCTACAGTGGAAACAAGATGTTAACTTGCACAGTATACAAAGACACATGACCATTTCTGTCTGACATCCTGTTTACAATAACAGGATTCACAAAATTTTTGTTTGCTAAATCTCCAAAGCATAAACGTGTTTTTTATACATTAGAACAGCCTGGTCACCAATTAGACAGAATGGTAAACAGGCTAGTAATCAGTTGACAGGCTGGTACGTAAGACAAACAGACCAGTAAACAGTCAACAGGTTGGTAACCAGTTAGACAAAATGTTTAAAAGGGCTAGTAACCAGTATACAGGCCGGAAACTAGTTTGCAGTTTGGTAACCAGTTAGACAGACTGGTAACCAGTTAAGACTACAATGTCTTTGTGAAAACCCAGATGATGAGGTCATAGCTTTGACTGGTTAGAGTTAATTGGAGGGTGTATTTTAAGGCACCCCTCTGCTTCTTGCACTGCTTCTTTATATGACCTCAGTGAGCAAAAACAAACAAACAAACAAAACAGCTAAGATAGCAGGAAGAGAATGTCAACCTCCACAACTCTAACTTACCCTTGGGTGGTGAGTATGGTAGTGAATATGGTGGTGGGTATGGTGGTGGGTATGGTGGTGAGTATGGTGGTGGGTATGGTGGTGAGTATGTTGGTGAGTATGGTGGTGAGTATGGTGGTGGGTATGGTGGTGGGTATGGTAGTGAATGTGGTGGTATGGTGGTGGGTATGGTGGTGGGTATGGTGGTGGGTATGGTGGTGAGTATGGTGGTGGGTATGGTGGTGAGTATGGTGGTGGGTATGTTGGTGGGTATGGTGGTTGGTATGGTGGTGGGTATGGTGGTGGGTATGGTGGTAGGTATGGTGGTGAGTATGGTGGTGGGTATGGTGGCTTTTTTATGGCTCTTCATGCTATGGAAGTGTTTGAAACAAATGGGCATCTCTGAACACATCATACAGCTAATAAAATCACTTTACAATGATCAGGAAGCAACGGTTAGGACAGCCTACGGGAACACGGAGTGGTTTCGAGTCGGGAAAGGAGTTCGACAAGGCTGCATACTATCACCAGTTATATTCAACCTGTATGCAGAAGTGATTATGAGGCGATGCAATTTGGACGAATCTGAGATTGGAATCAAAA
>JBBPBX010060890.1:0-21291 GCA_038048925.1 Garcialebias charrua
TTTTTGCAAACAAAATGATAAATCACTTTAATTTTGCTTTAAAAGTGATTTTGAACTTCAAGCCGTGTTTAATCATGGGAAATCCGATTACACTCGAACGCACCATATGTGATGTCACACTGGGCAGAGGGCTGTGGTGTCTTTAATAGCGGACAATTTAAAACTGGACGAATTTATCAATCTATGTGAAGATTTGAGCTATTTGTCTTCATTTTGGGAAGCAGAAAATAGTTTGGGTGATGGAACAAGAAACAACAGGATCTAATTTAGGTCTGATGCTGTATCAGACTTCCTTCATGTCGAGCTGCTCATACCTGCGCACTGTGACAAGCCCAGAGCTCTGCCCGGTGTGACATCACAGATGGTGCGTTCGTGTGTAATGGGATTTCCCATGATTAAACACGGCTTGAAGTTCAAAATCACTTTTAAAGCAAAATTAAAGTGATTTATCATTTTGTTTGCAAAAACAAACATATTTAAATGATAAAATATATATATTTTGAGCAATTTTATGAATAGTAAAAAAATCATGTCACAATCCCTTTAAAGGAGTCGCTGAGGTCCTTGAAGGAAGGTTTCAGGTAGGGATGGGGCCGATCCGATCTAGTATCGGCATCCGATACCAGCATAATTTAAGTATCGGATTTTCCGATCCAACCTGCCGATATTTCCGATACTTTCTAGGTGTCAGAGAGCATGTATATTGCACCATACTCTTTGACTTCTGTCTTATCATTGTGTGAGGTAAACCCAGAGAAGACACTCTGAGCCTCACTACAGTAATACACAAACTAATGGCATACAAGAGGCAGGTCTATACCACAGACGTCCTTCTGACTCATGGTGCAGCCTGGAACACTAGTCTAAAATACTGCTAAGCATTATGGGGAATCAACACAGTCCCCATTTTTTTAGTTTTATTTTTGATTGTGACACTATGAGTTGTAATTCTTGTTGAATTTGATCAACGGATACAGATTTAAACTATGCATTGAATTTATAAATGTAAATCCAATGTACAGTATTGTTTAAATCTGTATCTGTTGATCAAAACCAACAAGAATTACAACTCATAGTGTCACAATCAAAAACGAAACTAAAAAACGGCATTTCCCAGAATGCTTAGCGGTATATTAGTGTTCAATTATAGTTTAAATCTGTATCCGTTGAAGGGGCTTCTGCTGAACTTGAAGAAGTCATTTAGTCTGAACCGGGTGTATTGGAGCAAAGATACAAGTCAAACATGCAGGTCAGTGGCTCTAAAGGGCCAGGACTAGACTCCCCTGTTCTAGTGTGTTAGACTTAGGGGCTAAAAAACACCCGTTAAAATAAATTTTTGATTATTGCAATACTATTTTTTATATCAAACTAAGGAAACTCTTGATGTATCAGAAATACCTGACAGATCAGCCACTTGTAGATCAAAGCACAATTCAGTATTCAAACTGCTGCATACTTTTTGTTTTTGTCAGATTCGTCAATTACAAACAGTCCATGTCAGTTACTCCACAGAACAACTAAATGACCTGTGGGTTATAAAACATAATGTTTCCAGCATTTTTGTCTTAAAACAAAAGTGTTGGTTTTTGTTTTTACTCTTGAAATGAATAAAATCATCATGTTGTTGAACGTTCCAACGTCTTAGACACGGCTGAGGACACAAACTTTACGCTCCCCGTTGTCAACAGCCCCAGCCTCAGTGTTTTGGTAAAGCGAAACAACATCGTTAGGAGACTTTTCTGTCAAACTGCTGCTTTTTGAATGCAGAAAATGTGCATTGTTAGCCCAGGAACGGTGCAGGAAGTGGGGCTGCTACAGAGATATGAAATAAAATAAACAAGCATTTGTTTTGTCCCTGTTGGAAAAGACTCACTGTGAGTCATAAACTCAAAGTCCTTGAATCGTTGCACAAAGATTTTACTGTAGATTTTTGTTTGTGAAAGCTACCCGGTCCTTACCCTTCAAAATGCTGGTCAGTTAAAAGTGTTGCAACTTTTTGAACACACGTTAGGCCTGTCGCGATAAATAATAAATTGATTACATGTAATTGCATAATGAATGAAAATTATCGACCTCGTTTTCATTTATCGGCTTTATCATTTCTTCATGTTTCTCGCAAGGCTCAACTCACTGACCCCCTCACTTTCTCTTTAAAATCTGTTTTAACCATCCAAAATTGTGTTTTGGGATCGTTAAAAGCAGCTAAGCAGAGAAGCTAAGCTACGAGCAAAGCTAACAAGCCGACCTTGGGAATAAAACTATGTCTTGTCGAAGCTCCAAAATTAATGGTTAAAACCCGTGCCTTCGTCTAAAAAGTTATTTTTCTCTGCAAAAAGAAGCTGAGAACTTTACAGACTTTTTTTATTAAGGTTTGTGTGCAAAATGCTATGCTAAAGAGATCAAACCACAGAGCTTCCGCCATGTCCGCCCATGTCAGCCCATGTCATGTCAAGGGTCCCCCCTCCCATTTTTCTTAAAGAGACGCTACTCAACTATCCATCCTTTTGGTTCAAACAGTCATACTGCCATTAGGGGTGTAACAATACATCAATTTATATTGATATGTCGATTAAATGATTAATGATTCAATTATATTGTGGCAAAACTAAAACATTGATTCATGTCGTCATCTTTAAAATACGCTTTTATTTTTAAATTCCCAAATCATGTCTGTGTCACCATTTCCGTGTGCGGCTGCGCTCTGCGGCCGCCTCAGCAACATGGCAGATGAGGCAGAAAACAGATACTAATGAAATTCGCTCTATTTTGGATTCCAGCAGAAGGACGGCTCAACAGACAAAACTCATGTTGTATGCAACAGGTGCCAGTGTGAGTTAAAATACTCAGGAAACAACAAATTTGTCCGTTCACCTGAAGAAGGAACACAGCATTGATAGCCATGTTATGTAAGCTCAATACAGGTAGTCCTCGATATACGACGGAGTTCCGTTCCTGCGCTCCGCCGTAACCCGAATTTCGGCGTAAGTCGGAACATACGTACAAACTGCACCTTATGTATGTACAGTACTGTATTTCACCAAGCACTTAGCCTATCCTAACACAGTACCCTACGTAATTATCAAAACACACATACATTTGGAGCCATAATGAAGGGAAAAAAAGAGTTAATTTCCTACTGGGAGCTGGTGAAGCCTTCCTCCGTCTGTTAGCATGTTAGCTCGTTGCTCCTCCAAAATCTGTGGCTGCCTGTACTTCGCGCGGTCCAGAGTGTTTACATTTCTGCCGTCAAGCTACTGCTTCTGCCGTCAAAACCGAAAGGAACTCGGAACTCGGCTTTTCAAAATAAATTTTTAATATATATATATTTATTTATTTATGGAGATGCGTGTCGTAACCACGAAACGTCGTAACTCGAGACCATCGTAAGTCGAGCACTACCTGTATTTAATTTTGTTTCTTTACAACTGAAACGTAATCAGGGCACTTTTAAGTTAACTGGTTTAAAAAATGCACTTAAACATGAGAAATGTGAGACTATACTGAACAGGTCATTTTTTTTTAATTTTTTCATTAATTAAGAAAACATGTTTTTTTATTTAAATGCCTGGTGCCTGTAATATAAATGAAATGGTTAAATCTTATTTGAATTGTTTCTATAATTTTATTTATATGTACAAAGTAAATGAGATGGGCATTTGATATTGCAATATATTGATTGCAGACTTGTGAATCAAATAGAATTGAAATCGTATCGTGACAGACTGTGTGATATCGACAAAAATTGTATTGTTATACAAACAAATCAATATACTGTAGTATCATATTGTGGTAAAGCTGGTGATTTACACCCCTAAGTGCCATCAGGTGGTCAAAAACATTTACTACACTCCAAACAAATCAACATTTCTTCTTAAATTATTGTCAAATTTCAAACAATATTATCGTTTTTCGCAATAATTTCTGAGACAAATAATCGTCCAGCAAAATTTGCTATCGTGACAGGCCTACACACGATGTGCTTTTGTCTCCAAGCTAGTCCACAACTTTGTCCTAATTTTCCTGTCTCACAGGCTCTGAAGCCGTTTATTCTATGTAAAATAATAAAAAATATATATATTCAGACGCAGTCATTTGGTGTCCAAACCGTTACGCAAACTACACCGTCAGTCGTCACCGTCTTCATCCGGTTGTGGTGGTTTCATCCGGTGGTCAGGTGTGGGGGAGCAGAGGCCACTGAATTATCCGTGTTCAGAGAGAACGATGGAACACGCGGTACCGGCATGTGTGTGTGTGTGAAGAGGAAGATGACGGGATTACAAACCAGAGCGAGATTGAACTGAATCAACAGAGCGAGAACGGCGGCGTTCTTTCTCTGCGCCGCGCGTCGACTCTAATCAGAGACAAAGCAGACGCACCTGAGCCCCGAAGCTGGAGCAGATTCCTGCAGCAGCACTTTCACCTTTCTCTGACACACTTGTGCACACAGTCGAACGTGCACACAGTCGAACGTGCACACAGTCGAACGTGCACACAGTCGAACGTGCACACGTGGCAACGGAGACGACGTAAAAACGTTAATATAAAAGAGACAGTCACCCATTGTTTAACCAAACAGAGCTGGAATAATAATAATAATAATAATAAATTCAATTTATACCGCACTTTTCATTGATAAAAATCTCAAAGTGCTAATAATAGCAATAGAATAATTATTTGATCCTCCTCAGACAGACAGACACACACACACACACACACACACACACACACACACACACACACACACACAGATGCACAAAAAGGAGCAACATTATCCCCCAACTTTTGGTGATGGTTGACATCCATCCAACCATCCATTCATCCATCCATCCAACCAGCCAACCAAACAACCATCCATCCAACAAACCAACCATCCATCCAGTGATCCATCCATATATGCAACATCTGCCCATTCAACCATACAACCAACAATCATTCATCCATCCATCCATCCAACCATCCACCCAACCTACCAAACAACCACCCATCCAACAAACCAACCATACATCCAGTGATCCATCCATCCATGCAACCATCTGCCCATCCAACCATCCAACCAACAATCCATTAATCCATCCATCCATTCATTCAACCAACCAAACATTCTTCCAACCAACCAACCATGCAACCATCCACCCATCCATCATCCATTCATCCATCCAACCAACCAACCAACCAACCAACCAACCAACCACCTATACACCCATCCATCTGTCCAGTCATCCATTCATCATCCATCCATGCAACCATCTGCCCATCCAACCATCCAACCAACAATTCATCCATCCATTCATCCAACCAACCATTCTTCCAACCAACCAACCATGCAGCCATCCGCCCATCCATCATCCATTCAGCCATCCAACTAATCAACCAACCACCTATACACCCACCCATCTGTCCAGTCATCCATCCATCATCCATCCATGCAACCATCTGCCCATCCAACCATCCAACCAACAATCCATTCATCCATCCATCCATTCATCCAACAACCATTCTTCCAACCAACCAACCATGCAGCCATCCACCCATCCATCATCCATTCAGCCATTCAACCATTCAACCAACCACCTATACACCCATCCATCTGTCCAGTCATCCATCCATCATCCATCCATGCAACCATCTACCCATCCAACCAATAATCCATTCATCCATCCATTCATCCAACCAACCATTCTTCCAACCAACCATCCATACATACAGCCATCCACCCATCCATCATCCATTCATCCATCCAACAAATCAACCAACCACCTATACACCCATCCATCTGTCCAGTCATCCATCCATCTATCCATCCATCCATCCATGCAACCATCTGCCCATCCAACCATCCAACCAACAATCCATTCATCCATCCATCCATTCATCCAACCAACCAACCATTCTTCCAACCAACCAACCAACCAACCAACCAACCATGCAGCCATCCACCCATCCATCATCCATTCATCCATCCAACCAACAAACCAACCACATATACACCCATCCATCTGTCCAGTCATCCAACCATCCATCATCCATCCATCAAACCAACCGTCTGTCCATCCGTCAATCAGTCAGTCTGATCGATTGGCTGTCCAAGTCACTACTCAGAGTTCGTGACCACCATAGGTGAGGGTAGGAACGTAGACGGAACGGTAAACAGAGCTTCACCTTACAGCTCAGCTCCCTCTTCACCACAACTGACCAGAACAAAGTCTGAAATACTGCAGACGCTGCACCAATCCGTCTTTGGCCTACGTTAAGAAATCCTTCAAATTCTTCAAAAACTTTGAGCTAAGTAACTGTTTGTTCGGCTAATTTAGCTATTGTTTATTTTAACTACGAATTAACATATTTTTGAATCTTTTTTGCTCATTTTAACATCTGTTTAGCTGATTTTAGCTGTTGTTCCTCAGCTTTTAGCTTCAAGCTACTCTTCTGCTGCTTGTAGTGGCTGTTGTGAAACTTTTGTTTTCAGCTTGTGTTCGGCTCCTTGCAGCTTTTAGTGCTGATTGTAGCTTTAAGCTACTCTTCTGCTGTTGTAAATTACTGTTTGGCTCCTTTTCGCATTTTATTTTGGGTTTGGTAGTTTTAACTTCTGCTCTGATCCTTTCAGCCTCTGTTTTGCTTGTTCTAACTTTAAACAACTCAGGTTCGGCTTCAGTAAATTCTGGTCGTTTTTCAGCAAAAATTCTCAAGTCATAACAAACAATAAGCTACTACAGATTAATTTTGTTTACTTGAAATAAAAAAATAAACACTTATATAGGAGTATATGATGGATAGAGAGATGATGAATAGAAAGATGGATAGATGGATGATAGATGGATAGATAGATGGGTGGATGGATGGTTGGATAAATGGATGGATGGATGGATGGATGATAAATGGATGGATGGATGCATGGATGATAGATGGATAGAATATGATTATATAGTTATATAGATTGATGGATGGATAGATGGATACAGATGTGGCTGGATGGGTGGATGGATGAAAGGATGGTTGGGTAGATGGAGAGATGGATGATAGATGCAGATAGATTGATAGATGGATGGATGAAAGGATGGATAGAAGATGGTTATATAGTTATATAGATAGATGATGGATATATGGATGATGGGTGGAGAGATGGATGATAGATGGAGAGATGGATGATAGATGGAGAAATGGATGATAGATGGGGAGATCTGGATGATAAATGGATGGATGGATGGATGGATGATAGATGCAGAGATGGATGATAGATGGATGGATGGATATGGATGATAGATGTGTATGGATGGATGGATTGATGGATAGATGGAGAGATGAATGATAGATGGATGCTGGATGATAAATGGATGGATGGATGCATGGATATGTGGCTATATAGTTATATAGATAGATGGATGGATAAATGGATGATAGATGGATGATAGATGTGGATGGATGGATGGCTAAATGGATGGATGGATGGATGGCTAAATGGCTGGATGAATGTGTGGATGTCCCATTAACTATAAAGCACAGAGGTGGAGGGTTGATGATTCGGGCTTTTGTCATTACCACAGTTCATGAGTCCCTTATTCATTATTTTTATTTATTTAAATATGAAGTCCTGGGGGAGTGGTGGTGCAGAGGGTAGAGAAGGTGAGCCTGTGATCGGAAGGTTGGCGGTTCAACTCCCCGGACCAACATCATCAAAATGTGGGTGGGAAAGATGAAACGCCCACACCTGTCTCCACCCTCATTTGCCCCACTCTGGGCCCTTGAGCAAGACCCTTAGCCTCCACCATCTGCTCCCCTGGGTACCCCAGATGGCAGCTCTCTGCTCCACACAGAGGGCTGTGGTAGCTCGGTGCTCTGTGGTTGTGTCAGGAAGGACATCCAGCGTCTAAATAAGTCAAGTCTTAGTTTGAGTTAGTTCACTGTGGCGATCCCTGAGTAAGGAACTGAAAGGATTTTTTTATTTTTATAATATGAATTTCTCTGTATTCTGGCCTCAAAAACAAAAAGTGAGGAACAGTACATCGGCTCAGACAATCGCTGGATTTAAAACCCGACGTCTCCAATTATTACAGACAAGTAGCAACAGTTCCCAATAAAACAACAACGGCCTGGAAAACGTATTTGAACCTGCACCTCGGTTTTTAAGAATATTTACTACGTCACGCCGTATTTAAAATGAATACCAACCAAAATGCTTGTAAAAGTGCATGCATTAAACATGTTGTCCCTACTGACCGCCGGATGTTCGGAGCACAACAATAGCTCGGTGTTAGCGCGCTGATAAACAGCCGAAACAATGGCCGTGCAGGAAGTTGTTCTGTGCTGGCTGCATGAGTGAGCACGGTTTACTGAATTCACTCTGAATTAATGGGTCTTAATTGAAACCGTCACAAGCAGTAACAGCTGAAAACAGCCTGGATATCATTATTGATGTCTTGTTGCTCCTTGTCAGAGGGCCACATTTGATTAGCCTCTTCGTTAATTTCAAACACGTATTGTAGTTTGACTTTATTGAGAATTATTTATGAACCGTATAGTGCAGGGGTGCTCACACTTTTTCAGCATGCGAGCTACTTATAAAACAACCAAGTCAAAATCATCTACCCAATACAAAAATGCAAAACATATACCGGGTACTTATCTTCAAATGTATTAAAGCTCCCCTGACATCATCTATTAACTTTCCATGAAATGGCACAACATATATTTATATTAAGATTGACCTCTGATCGTTTTTTGCTAAAACAATGTGAAATTAATGAAAATTCCTCTCCAAAATAGTTTAAAATTAGCGCCATTTTTTTTACACGGTAAATTCGGGTTTTTCCGGTCACGTGATTGTGACGTCAGATACAGATCTCTGCTCCAACGGCACATTTAATACAATGGAGAAAGATACAAACGCATCCGTCGAATTTAGCCATGTAAAACTTTAGATTTTAGCGATTTGGCTTCAGTTCGTGAAGAAAAAGTTATTTTGAGTGATAAACAACCACTTCTTTTGTCCGTGTTGCTTTTTTTTTCAGGAGAGGTTTCACATACATGAAGTGAGCACCAGATGTCAGCAAAGCTATCGTGATAACTCTTACAGAGCACTATAGATTGCTCTGCTGTGCAGAAAGAGTCCTTTTGTCCAGCAGAGCATAAAGAGTCCTTTTGTCAAGCTGTACAGAAAGAGTCCTTTTGTCAAGCTGTACAGAAAGAGTCCTTTTATCCAGCTGTGCAAAAAGAGTCCTTTTGTCCAGCTGTGCAGAAAGAGTCCTTTTGTCCAGCTGTGCAGAAAGAGTCCTTTTGTCCAGCTGTGCAGAAAGAGTCCTTTTGTCCAGCTGTGCAGAAAGAGTCCTTTTGTCCAGCAGAGCATAAAGAGTCCTTTTGTCAAGCTGTACAGAAAGAGTCCTTTTATCCAGCTGTGCAAAAAGAGTCTTTTTGTCCAGCTGTGCAGAAAGAGTCCTTTTGTCCAGCTGTGCAGAAAGAGTCCTTTTGTCAAGCTGTACAGAAAGAGACCTTTTATCCAGCTGTGCAGAAAGAGTCCTTTTGTCCAGCTGTGCAGAAATAGTTCTTTTTTCCAGCAGAGCAGAAAGAGTCCTTTTGTCCAGCTGTGCAGAAAGAGACCTTTTATCCAACTGTGCAGAAAGAGACCTTTTATCCAGCTGTGCAGAAAGAGTCATTTTGTCCAGCAGAGCAGAAAGAGTCCTTTTGTCCAGCTGTGCAGAAAGAGTCCTTTTGTCCAGCTGTGCAGAAAGAGTCATTTTATCCAGCTGTGCACAAAGAGTCATTTTGTCCAGCTGTGCAGAAAGAGACCTTTTGTCCAGCTGTGCAGAAAGAGACCTTTTATCCAGCTGTGCAGAAAGAGTTCTTTTGTCCAGCTGTGCAGAAAGGGTCTATTTATCCAGCTGTGCAGAAAGAGACCTTTTATCCAGCTGTGCAGAAAGAGTTCTTTTGTCCAGCTGAGCAGAAAGAGTCCTTTTGTCCATCTGTGCAGAAAGAGTCCTTTTGTCCAGCTGTGCAGAAAGAGTCCTTTTGTCCAACTGTGTAGAAAGAGTCCTTTTATCCAGCTGTACAGAAAGAGTCCTTTTATCCAGCTGCGCAGAAAGAGTCCTTTTGTCCATCAGAGCAGAAAGAGTCCTTTTATCCAGCTGTGCAGAAAGAGTCCTTTTATCCAGCTGTACAGAAAGAGTCCTTTTATCCAGCTGCGCAGAAAGAGTCCTTTTGTCCATCAGAGCAGAAAGAGTCCTTTTGTCCAACTGTGCAGAAAGAGTCCTTTTATCCAGCTGTGCAGAAAGAGTCCTTTTATCCAGCTGTGTAGAAAGAGTCCTTTTGTCCAGCTGTGCAGAAAGAGTCCTTTTATCCAGCTGTACAGAAAGAGTCCTTTTATCCAGCTGTGCAGAAAGAGTCCTTTTGTCCAGCAGAGCAGAAAGAGTCCTTTTGTCCAGCTGTGCAGAAAGAGACCTTTTATCCAGTTGTGCAGAAAGAGTCCTTTTATCCAGCTGTGCAGAAAGAGACATTTTATCCAGCTGTGCAGAAAGAGTTCTTTTGTCCAGCTGAGCAGAAAGAGTCCTTTTGTCCATCTGTGCAAAAAGAGTCCTTTTATCCAGCTGTGCAGAAAGAGTCCTTTTATCCAGCTGTGCAGAAAGAGACCTTTTATCCAGCTGTGCAGAAAGAGTTCTTTTGTCCAGCTGAGCAGAAAGAGTCCTTTTTTCCAGCAGAGCAGAAAGAGTCCTTTTGTCCAGCTGTGCAGAAAGAGTCCTTTTATCCAGCTGTGCAGAAAGAGTCCTTTTATCCAGCTGTGCAGAAATAGTCCTTTTGTCCAGCAGAGCAGAAAGGGTCCTTTTGTCCAGCTGTGTAGAAAGAGTCCTTTTGTCCAGCTGTGCAAAAAGAGTCCTTTTATCCAGCTGTACAGAAAGAGTCCTTTTATCCAGCTGTACAGAAAGAGTCCTTTTATCCAGCTGTGCAGAAAGAGTCCTTTTGTCCAGCAGAGCAGAAAAGAGTCCTTTTATCCAGCTGTACAGAAATAGTCCTTTTATCCAGCTGTACAGAAATAGTCCTTTTATCCAGCTGTACAGAAATAGTCATTTTATCCAGCTGTTCAGAAAGAGTCCTTTTGTCCAGCAGAGCAGATAAGAGTCCTTTTATACAGCTGTGCAGAAAGAGTCCTTTTATCCAGCTGTACAGAAATAGTCCTTTTGTCCAGCAGAGCAGAAAGGGTCCTTTTGTCCAGCTGTGTAGAAAGAGTCCTTTTGTCCAGCTGTGCAAAAAGAGTCCTTTTATCCAGCTGTACAGAAAGAGTCCTTTTATCCAGCTGTACAGAAAGAGTCCTTTTATCCAGCTGTGCAGAAAGAGTCCTTTTGTCCAGCAGAGCAGAAAAGAGTCCTTTTATCCAGCTGTACAGAAATAGTCCTTTTATCCAGCTGTACAGAAATAGTCCTTTTATCCAGCTGTACAGAAATAGTCCTTTTATCCAGCTGTACAGAAAGAGTCCTTTTATCCAGCTGTACAGAAATAGTCCTTTTATCCAGCTGTACAGAAAGAGTCCTTTTATCCAGCTGTACAGAAAGAGTCCTTTTGTCCAGCAGAGCAGATAGAGTCCTTTTATACAGCTGTGCAGAAAGAGTCCTTTTATCCAGCTGTACAGAAAGAGTCCTTTTATCCAGCTGTGTAGAAAGAGTCCTTTTGTCCAGCAGACCAGAAAGAGTCCTTTTATCCAGCTGTACAGAAAGAGTCCTTTTGTCCAGCAGACCAGAAAGAGTCCTTTTATCCAGCTGTACAGAAAGAGTCCTTTTATCCAGCTGTACAGAAAGAGTCCTTTTATCCAGCTGTACAGAAAGAGTCCTTTTGTCCAGCAGAGCAGAAAGAGTCCTTTTATCCAGCTGTGTAGAAAGAGTCCTTTTGTCCAGCAGACCAGAAAGAGTCCTTTTATCCAGCTGTACAGAAAGAGTCCTTTTGTCCAGCAGACCAGAAAGAGTCCTTCTGTCCAGCTGTGTAGAAAGAGTCCTTCTGTCCAGCTGTGCAGAAAGAGTCCTTCTATCCAGCTGTGCAGAAAGAGTCCTTCTGTCCAACTGTGCAGAAATAGTCCTTCTATCCAGCTGTGCAGAAAGAGTCCTTCTGTCCAGCTGTGTAGAAAGAGTCCTTCTGTCCAGCTGTGCAGAAAGAGTCCTTCTATCCAGCTGTGCAGAAAGAGTCCTTCTGTCCAGCTGTGCAGAAATAGTCCTTCTGTCCAGATGTGAAAAAAGAGTCCTTCTGTCCAGCTGTGCAGCTGCTTGTAGGGGGTATATTGAATAGTTAATACTTAGACGTCGGTGGTGGGAGGGGGGATGTGTGAGGGGTTACCTTAGGTTACAAGACTCGTGTGTGTGTGTGTGTGTGTGTGTGCGTGCGTGCGTGTGTGCGTGCGTGCGTGCGTCTTCAGGTATCGTACCTTGTCAAGTTCACTGGACAGCTTCTTGTTGTCTTCGCTGAGCACGACTCGGTCTCGCTCACATTTCTGCTTGAACTCTGTCTCAAAATCTTCTCGATCATTTTGGCTGTAGAAAACACATAATACTGTAACAATATATTTCATAAATTTCATTATATTATAATATAATATAGTAGTCCTTCATTTATCGCTGGGGATCCGTACTCTGAAGACCCGTGATAAGTGGAAAATCACAAAATAGGAAAAGTAGTACAAGTAGTAAGTAGTAGTTTATTTTAGTATATATATAGTTTTTAAGGCATTTTTAAACTCTTCCCACACTTTTGCAATATTCTAAATAATGTTTGTAAACTCTAAATGCTCTAAAAGAGCACAGAATGTCATGCACTCAGCCACCTGCCAAGCATTCTTGGCCACGCCCACTTCTCTTCTCTGCACACTGAACATTTGATCAGCTGCAGCCGGAAGTTTATCCAGCAGTAAGGGCTGCACACAGGTGCACACAGGTGCTAAATAATTTTAAAAAATTTATTTTAAATAAAAATTCCATCCCGATCGTGCGGCTCATCCATCAATCAGCCAACTGTGTCACATCAAATCTTATTTTGAAAAACCGCGATAGAGCGAGTCTGCGATGAATGAAGCGCCAAGTAGCAAGGGACTACTGTACTGTATACTGTATTATTTTACATTATTAGTGTTTAGTGTATATCTTAGTTTATAGCTTACATCCTTATTACAGTTTCTTTTATACTTTATATTTTTTGCTATCGTTGGGTGTAACCGGGACCCTGAGTACATAATTTTGTCCCACCTCATGTACCACATGTGATGAGAATGTTAAAGGACCTTGTAAGATGTTCATTATTTACACTTTAATACAGAACCCCACTTCAAAACGGCCAAACAGTTCTACTAAAGCAGTTGTGATTCCTGGACTCCTCAGTGCTCACGTGCTGGTTTAGTCATCAGTTCAATACAGAGTTCAGCAGCTTCATGTTCATTCTGTGTTCTCTGGTCCACATATGGACGCTGGACCAGAACCAGTCCGCTTTATTAAACCCAAACATTAGACTAGTAGAACCTGACACCGCTTTGTGTTTAAATATGAATTAGACAGGAGACATCTCAAGAGGTTGGACTGCAGGATGCGCACACACACACACCACTTCCTGTACAGAAACTTGAATCAAAGCTGCTCTGCTCAACATGTGATCACATGACCAGGAGGACAGAAAGACCCTCTGCTGAAAAATAACTGATTTTTCTCCTTTATTTATTCTCTGTTGTTTTAGGGAGAACATTAAAAAAGTTTTATTCTGACTAGTTTTTTAAAAGCGAGCAGTTTCTGCAGGTCAGAGTGTTTCCCTTCAACAGGCCGTCACACAGAGACTGACGCCAGGGACGTGCAGAGGGGGGGGCTATGGGGGCTTGAGCACCTGCCCCTTTTTCTCCTTGCCCCCAAGTGCCCTTTTGGTAAAAAAAAAAAAATTTTTTTTTTTTTTTTTTTTTTAAATTTCCTATTCTAAGCCCTCCTCTGACACATAATAACATGTACTAAAATTATTTATTTTATTTTATTATTATTATTTTTGTATTTTGCCAGAAAAACAACATAATAAGCCCTCCGGTCACGTACCAACACTACATTCCCCACAATGCAACAGTAGTAGTAGGGGTGGGGCCAATCCAATCCGGAGTCGTGTCTCATGAACCCAGAGTAATAATGCTGCGCATAGACATCAAGACCTGCCTCACATTCAGGAAGGAAAGGATTTTGCAGCTTGATACTTGCAGCCAACAATCATAAAAAAGCATATTAATTAAAAATCACAAAAAAACTGTGTTAAAAAACATAAACAGCTACATTATAAAACAATGTAAAATACAGTACTAAAATCGAGAACATGTCTGTGTTGATTTATGCCAAGAACTTAGCATATGTAAAGCTATTTAATATTTTATTTAATCCATTTATTCATTCATTTAAAATAAGTACTAAGACAGAGTACATGTGTGTGAATGAGAGGGAGGCCAGTGGAACAGTGAGGCTACAAGGAGCAGAGGTCACAAAGGTGCAGGACTTCAAGGACTTGGGGTCCACTGTCCAGGAAAATGGGGAATGTGGTAAAGAGGTGAAGAAGAGAGTCCAGGCAGGATGGAGTGGATGGAGAAAAGTTTCAGGAGTGATTTGTGACAAAAAGGTGTCAGCAAAGGTCAAAGGAAAAGTTTACAAGACAGTGGTGAGACCAGCTATGTTGTATGGTCTGGAGACAGAGACATGGACAAAAAGACAGGAGACAGAACTGGAAGTGGCAGAAATGAAGATGCTGAGGTTCTCCTTAGGAGTGACAAGGATGGATAAGATCAGGAATGAGATAATCAGAGGTACAGCACATGTTGAACAACTGGGAGATAAAGTTAGAGAGGACACACTGAGATGGATTGGACATGTCCAGAGGAGGGACAGTGGGTATATTGGTAGAAGGATGTTAGAAATGCAGCTGCCAGGAAAAAGACAAAGAGGAGATATATGGATGCAGTTAGAGAGGACATAAAGGTAGTTGGAGTGAGGACAGAGGATGTAGAGGACAGAGTGAGGTGGAGGAGGATGACTCACTGTGGCGACCCCTCAAAAGGGAAAAGCAGAAAGAAGAAGAAGAAGATTCATTCATTTAAAAGAGATAAAATAAAACAAATTAATCAAAAAGAAAACATTGAATGAAAAGAGTGCAGAAAGAAGAAAAAATATTCTTATATCACCCCCTTATAATAAACATTGAACCAGTCCGTCCCTTGGCTTGTAGCAAATTTGTTTTTTTGGCCCTCCATGTGTTTGACTTTGACATCCCTGGCTTATGCAATAGGGAGCACATTGCCCGTCCAAAACCTATCATCTCTCCATAATGGATATATGTCCGACCTTCTAACTTCCTTTGCTGCATAATGTACATTGCATTTATTCTAGCGTTAGGTAAATGTATCTTGAAGGAGAATAGCACTTAAATAAAAGTCCAACAAGAATATTCATTTAGAATTAAAAATAACTCACCCTGAACTACCATAATAGATATAATGTATGTAATAACCAATCAAGTTGCTCCTGTCCAATAAAAGCGTACAAATGAAGGAGAAAAAACTCAATCCAGACTTTAAGTAAGTTTAGGGTCTGGTTCGCAGAGTATGGAGTTAAATTTGTTTCACAATTATTCAATGAAAAAAAAACTAACCTCAGTTAAGTAAAATAAAATTGTAATCAAAACTTTTGGAATTGTAACAATTTCTTCTTTTTTTTAAATAAAAACTTATTTAAAAAAAAAATTTAAATAACTATTTTTTCTCGTGAACTTAAAAAGTTATTTGCAAAACATAAACTTTTATTTGCACACATCAGAAATCTTTTTTTTTGTTGCTATTTTAGGCTCTGCCCACGACGTCATGTGAGAATCGCAAGCAAAACTTTGAATGACAAACAAAAACTTAGAATAGCAAGCAAAGATTTCTGACATGCGCAAATAATTATTTCACTTCATGACACAAAAATTTGTGATTTTAATTTAAAAAAGTTTTTTTAGCAAAACTTTTATTTGTTAAAAAAAAATTACAATTCAAAATGTCTTGATCACAATTTTATTTTATGTAATTGAGGTTAGTTTTTTTTTTTTTTATAGAATAATTGTGAAACAAATTGAACTCCATAGAAGAGGTCCCTTGTTTTTCAATTTTGTAATTTATCGTTGTTTATTAAACTCTGAAAGCTATGGGACTTTGTTAATATTCTGTCCTAAAATGTGGTTAGATGTGCCCCTTTTTTTCCTGAGCACCTGCCCCTTTAGTGGGCTCTGCACGTCCCTGCTCCTCCCTTCACATGTTCAAATCCCTGCTAAAAACTCATCTGTTCTCTCTGGTGTTTCATACTGTGTGAGCTGACCTATATTCTTTTTTTTTTCTTTTTTTTTTACTGTTTTTTTTTTACTGTGTTTTTCATTTTAATATTGTTCTTATACATTTTTATTTACTTTTACTGCTGTTAATATCATGATTGTTACTAGTGATGTGTGTTACGGTTTCTGTAAATTTTTAAACCTCTTTTTTATGTTGTGTGTGCGAAGCACCTTGATAACAGTTTATCTGTTTTAAAGCTGCTATATGTAACTTTTCTAACAATATATTTTTAACTTATTTCTTCACTCTGTCACTAGATTGATGTTAGAGAGGTAATCTCTGAAAAAAACTAAAAAAAAATATTGTCCCCTTGCTTCTCCAGGTGGTAAATAAGCATTTCTAAAAAGAAAAAGTGACCCGCCATTTTCCAGCCAATAAAAACAAAGTTTGTAACCAGCCAATAAAAACCGAGCTTGAATTTGAATCAGCCAATAAAAACAGAGCTTGAATTTGAATTTTAACAGACCACAAGGGGGCAGAGCCATATATGGCTCTGATGCCTAGTACCCACTGCCCCCTTTGTCGAGCGGCCGAAGCGGCCGGATAACACCGGTTTACATTCAAAGTCTATGGAGGAGACGCGTGGAGTCACGGCAACAAGGAAGCGGCGCGATTCAAGTGATTGAAGCGGCGCGGGGGCAGCCTGTACACGCACGCGCGCGTCGCCGTCGAGCCGCAGACGTCCCAAATGTTGATCTCTGGCGGCTCGACGCATCCGGCAAACAGTCGGGAGAGCCTCGCTATCTGATTACACAACCACAACGGGACTTTTTTCGGACTTTTTAAACTCACCGGATCGAGCCTCCAGGAATTGGACCCAAACTCCGGTAAGAAACGTGGCATTTTTACAGTTGCTGCTGACAGGCTGCTGTCCTCTCCAGTGTAGATCACCCCAAACATAAAAAAAAGTTTTAATCTCATCGAAGACCGTCGGAGGTGCAGTTAAAACAACAACTGAACCCGGAAAACAAGCCAGAGACCCCTCCCTCTGCTACCCCCTAGTGTACGTCATCAGACGGTGTTCAGTGGCCAGTGGGACCGTGACCAGCGGCCAAAAGGGGGCGGCAGGCGCGTTTCGAGTTGTGCAGTGGGTAGGAGGCATGAGGGGGAAGGATCAGAATGCTTTGCTTGTTGAAATTTTTCTAAGTGCTGATGTTCTACAGAAACTGCAGACTGAACCTTTAACTGTGCTATAGAAATAAAATTGACTTGACTTGACTTGACTTGAAAGAATGTTATAGTGTCTAGTGGTTCACAATGTTGGAGTCAGGAAACACCAAGTTGGGATCCTGAGGTGATCTTCACAGTCAACCTCCTTAACCCTCCTGCTGCCCTTAGGTTAAAATTCTTCTAATCTTTCACGATACGAACATTTCCCAGACGTCATTCTGACTTGTAAAACAGTCACATGATCTCATTGGATGTGATGCACTGCAGTGACTCCTCTTCATGTTGACACCATTACTCAAACTCTCTGTTGTGGACAATATATTACTACCGGTAAATGTGTTCACTTTTGAATGTACCACTTTCAAAATAAGGCTGAGAAAATCAGTGGAAACAAAACTGGCAATGGCTGTTACTGCAAATTAGCCATACAGTCATTTTCACTGTAAAAGTTTGATACAAACTAGTGGGGATTTAGAATTTTAAAAAAAGTGAAATTTATCAAACAAGGTTAAGTCAGGGCACCTGGACATGGTCTTCTTTGTTGAAACATTTCATCTTTTATCCAGAAGACTTTTTCAAACTGAAACCCTGCAAGAAAACTTGTTCTTATAAACAGCTCCTTGTCCTAGTGGATCAACCAGTTTGCTGCTGACAACCAGAAAAAACTGTTCACATGCAGAAGAACCATCAGCTTGACAACAGATTGTTCAGCACCCTGATGGTTGCTTGCACAAGGGGCTGAGTGATACTATAACAGCATTGTAAAAGAGTAGCTGAACACGGAGACCCCCGTCCCTGTTTAAAGATGGATTTCTCCTTACAAAGATGGCCTCCTTTACTCCTCTCTCAAACCATCGTTCCTCTCTATCAAGGATGTGAACATCTTCATCCCTGAAAGAGTGACCGCTGGCCTGGAGATGAGTGTAGACTGCAGAGTCCTGACCTGATGATGTTGATCTTCTGTGCTGGGCCATCCTTTTGGCCAGTGGCTGTTTAGTTTCCCCGATATAAGACTGATCACAGCCCTCCTGACACTGAACAGCATACACAACATTACTCTGTTTGTGCCGGGGGACTGGATCTTTGGGATGAACCAGTCTTTGCCGTAATGTATTTTGGGGTTTAAAAGCCACTGGGACGTTGTGTTTAGAAAATAAACGTCTCAGTTTCTCTGAAACGCCCGCAACATACGGAATGACCACTGGTCTGGGGTTCCTCCTAGCCTGGCCCTCGCCTTCCTGCACAGCTCCGCTCAATTCTCATTTCCCTTCACTGCTCAGTCTGGGACTTCTCCCATAGACAACGATTTCTCCGGCTGATTTTTGACCGGACCAATCAGAGAACAGAAGGGGCGGAGTTTTTGGCCCCTAACCCACGCCCCCACCTGTCCCAGCGCGCAGCCAGCGAGCATTCGCATGTTCTCATTCAAAGCGATGCAAAGCGATGCAGGACTGTTTTATATGTGACACAAATGTATTAAATTCCCCTTCTTAATCCCTTATCTGGAGTTTTCTTTTGTTTTTTTGGCCAAAAGTCAAGTGATCGCTCCCTCCTCCCTCCTCCCTCCTCCTCTCCCTCCGCTATGAGGAAATGCCTCAGGTTGTCACGAGAGAATTAAACTCGGGTTTTACGTTGCTGCCCGAGTCCCATCAGATTTTCTGGTCTTCTGGTGTGCTGGACCAGCGATCCATGGTTTTATTTTATTTTTTTAGAACGTTTTATTAACATATAAACACAGAATATGCAGCGGCAGGCTGCAGCAAGAGAAAATGCAGCAGGAGGCGGAGCTGATGTCAAGTTCAACAGACCACGGGGGAGCAGAATGCTTTTCCCTGTTCAAAATTTTTCTAAGATCCAATGGTTTTGTTCCTCAGCAGAGGCCACGCCTCCAGCAAGAATCGGTTCTCTATGGAGAAAGTCCAGACCCTAGTACGAAGCGAAGTGAAGGACAAGGGTCTGGTTTTAACCAGGCTAGGTTCCTCCTTTTCACCTGCGTTCCTGGAAGAAATCTAGGGAGGATTTCACATGAGGAAGCCCAGACTGGACTTGGGTGAAAAAAATACAAGAGGCTCAGTTGTCAGGTTGGGCGTTGGCTGCTGTAATGGTGAAAATAATATGCTGCAACATGAGTGCTCATTCTAAATAAAGCCTTTCAGGTTGTCAAAAAGAGGTACCGGTAATTGGCATGAACTGATGAAAAATTTAATGAGCTCATAAAAAGTTTAAAAAAAAAATTAAATACAGAAAAATAGAAACATTAGAAAATGTGTGATGGTTGTAAGAGCAAACAGAGACTAGGTGGCATGGCCCTTAGTAGGAGTGTTGTTTGAGTTTACTGTCCACAAAGACTGTTGCTAAGAGATAGCCTTGGACTGGTAAGATGATGAAGATCTGGCTACATCTTACAAAATAACATTTCATGACACTTTCTTACATTAATTGGCACTAAAAGACCAGAAACTTGCTTGTTCTTGTTAAACCATCCATCCATTATCTGTGTCCACTTATTCCTTTCCGGGTTGCGGGGGTCACTGGTGCCCATATCCAGCAGTCGAGGCAGGGGACACCCTGGACAGGTCTCCAGCCCATCAGAGGGACAGAGACATTCACTCTCTCACTCTCACTTAAAGGGGCAAATTAGCATTACCAATCAGCCTAACATGCATGTTTTTGGTCTGTGGGAGGAAATTAGAGTACCTGGAGAAAATCCACACATGCACGGAGAGAACATGCAAACTCCAGTAAGGTCCAGGATTCGAACCAGTGACCTTCTCGCTGAGAGGCTGCAGCCCTACCAACTGCTCCACCGTGCTGCCCTCTTTTTAAACCACCAAATGGACACTCTACCTGTTTTGCAAGAACTTTGTCTTCTGGAATGTCTTTGAGACGTGAGTAATTGTGTTCACACTGTCGATCTAAATGACACCTCACAACTACTGTCACAGCATTTCTGCACACAAACGTACCTCGAGCCGACGTGTGGTGGTCCTGTGGAGGTATAACTCTTCGTTTTACCCTACCACGTTGGTGGACAGTTACATTCACTCTGTTACAGTTGGTAATGCCATTCTCTGTGATATTTCAAGATCACCAGACTCAGCAGGCGAGTGCTCATGCACTAAGAGGTGCTCCTCAAGGTGCTTTTGACAGTCGTCTCCACATTGATAAATGAACAGTTCCAAAGGAGCATGCGTGATGAAATTATTCTGCATGGAATCTTAACCATGGCAGATGAACTGGTTTAAATGTCATTAACAGGAACGTTTGAATTATGGTTTGAAAATTTTCATAACTTTTGTTTGTCATGGCCAGATAAGGGATGAGGATTGAGAGATTGCAATACCTGTAGAGGCAAATTCATGTTCATAGTAATAATAATAATAATAATAAAGAATTCAATTTATAACGCACTTTTCATTAATGAAAATCTCAAAGTGCTATCATAGTCAGTCTGAAATTGAAACTACATTTAAATGAATGATTTATGTGAGTAATTTGCATGTTCCTGCACGGATAAGCAAATGTTTTGATGTTTGTGTCATGCATGAGTGACAATCAGCATAAAAGGGAAAGAAATGTTGGACAAATATATTGTTTTCAATGCTTAAATGTAGAAGGACACAAACTGCAAAATGGATGTGACATAGATACAAGTATTTTTGACTCTTTGACCAAGAGTGGTCATGTAAGAAGTTGGTTTCATTCTATGCCAGAGGACTGGAAGTTCCCACAAACACCCTGGAGCAAGAGGTGGGTCAATTCTTCAGATACCAGACATTTAA
>JBBPBX010060891.1:0-16687 GCA_038048925.1 Garcialebias charrua
CCCTGTTTAATGATGGACGGTTTCTTTTCACAAAGATGGCCTCCTTTACTCCTCTCTCAAACCATCGTTCCTCTCTATCAAGGATGTGAACATCTTCATCCTTGAAAGAGTGACCGCTGGCGTGGAGATGAGTGTAGACTGCAGAGTCCTGACCTGATGATGTTGATCTTCTGTGCTGGGCCATCCTTTTGGCCAGTGGCTGTTTAGTTTCCCCGATATAAGACTGATCACAGCCCTCCTGACACTGAACAGCATACACAATATTACTCTGTTTGTGCCGGGGGACTGGATCTTTGGGATGAACCAGTCTTTGCCGTAATGTATTTTGGGGTTTAAAAGCCACTGGGACGTTGTGTTTAGAAAATCTAAAAAAGCTAAGTCTGGTCCTCTGGACATTCAAAAAAACAAAAAAAACAAAACAAAGCAAAAAATTGTAGAAACGTTTCGTCTTTCGTCCGAAAGACTTCCTCAGTCTGAGGTGCTGGGTTCAGCTCAGTCTTATAAATAGCACCCTCTCACAGTGTTACACAACCAGTTGGCTGATGACAGCCTGAAACCAGCTGCTCACATGATCAAGGAGGACCATCAGCCTAACAATGGATCGTTAGCACCCTGATGGTTGTTTGCTATTCACAGAGGGCTGAGTGATACCAGCAATCACAGCATTGTAGGAGGGGGACAGTTGAACTCGGAGGCCTCCACCCCTGTTTAATGATGGGCGGTTTCTTTTCACAAAGATGGCCTCCTTTACTCCTCTCTCAAACCATCGTTCCTCTCTATCAAGGATGTGAACATCTTCATCCCTGAAAGAGTGACCGCTGGCCTGGAGATGAGTGTAGACTGCAGAGTCCTGACCTGATGATGTTGATCTTCTGTGCTGGGCCATCCTTTTGGCCAGTGGCTGTTTAGTTTCCCCGATATAAGACTGATCACAGCCCTCCTGACACTGAACAGCATACACAATGTTACTCTGTTTTTGCCGGGGGACTGGATCTTTGGGATGAACCAGTTTTTGCCGTAATGTATTTTGAGGTTTAAAAGCCACTGGGACGTTGTGTTTAGAAAATAAACGTCTCAATGTCTCTGAAACCCCTGCAACATATGGAATGGCCACTGGTCTGGGTCTGGGTTCCTTCTTTTCACCTGATGGCTGGCTGGAGTCCTGTTTGGGTTTCTTCTCTGCTTTCAGGAAGGCCCAGTTAGGATATCCACATTTCTCTAGAGCCTGTTTTGTGTGTGATTTCTCCTTCTGTCTGGCTCCTGCGTTAGTGGGGACGCTGTCTGCTCTGTGGTACAGAGTCCTGATGACTCCTAACTTGTGCTCCAGAGGGTGATGGGAGTCAAACTGTAAATACTGGTCTGTGTGGGTGGGTTTGCGGTACACCTCAGTTTGCAAATTTCCTCTATCAGAAACTGAGACCTCACAGTCCAAGAAAGCCAACCTGCCATTTCTTACATCTTCTCGTGTGAACTTGATATATTTATCCACAGAGTTGATGTGATCAGTGAAATGTTGGACTTCCTGAGATTTAATTTTAACCCAGGTGTCATCAACATACCTGAACCAATGACTTGGTGGTCTCCCCGTAAAGGATGTCAAGGCTCTCTTTTCTACCTCCTCCATGTACAGGTTGGCAACAATAGGAGAAACTGAGAGAAATGTGGATATCCTAACTGGGCCTTCCTGAAAGCAGAGAAGAAACCCAAACAGGACTCCATCCAGCCACCAGGTGAAAAGAAGGAACCCAGACCCAGACCAGTGGCCATTCCATATGTTGCAGGGGTTTCAGAGACATTGAGACGTTTATTTTCTAAACACAACGTCCCAGTGGCTTTTAAACCTCAAAATACATTACGGCAAAAACTGGTTCATCCCAAAGATCCAGTCCCCCGGCAAAAACAGAGTAACATTGTGTATGCTGTTCAGTGTCAGGAGGGCTGTGATCAGTCTTATATCGGGGAAACTAAACAGCCACTGGCCAAAAGGATGGCCCAGCACAGAAGATCAACATCATCAGGTCAGGACTCTGCAGTCTACACTCATCTCCAGGCCAGCGGTCACTCTTTCAGGGATGAAGATGTTCACATCCTTGATAGAGAGGAACGATGGTTTGAGAGAGGAGTAAAGGAGGCCATCTTTGTGAAAAGAAACCGCCCATCATTAAACAGGGGTGGAGGCCTCCGAGTTCAACTGTCCCCCTCCTACAATGCTGTGATTGCTGGTATCACTCAGCCCTCTGTGAATAGCAAACAACCATCAGGGTGCTAACGATCCATTGTTAGGCTGATGGTCCTCCTTGATCATGTGAGCAGCTGGTTTCAGGCTGTCATCAGCCAACTGGTTGTGTAACACTGTGAGAGGGTGCTATTTATAAGACTGAGCTGAACCCAGCACCTCAGACTGAGGAAGTCTTTCGGACGAAAGACGAAACGTTTCTACAATTTTTTGCTTTGTTTTGTTTTTTTGTTTTTTGAATGTCCAGAGGACCAGACTTAGCTTTTTTAGATTTTTCTACCTGGATTATTGAGCATGCATCAGGGTATGGAATGGATTTCCTGAACGGAGGCGTGTTTTATGAGCCCAGAGTAGTAAGACCCGCCTCACATTCAGGAAATCCATTTCCTAGTTTGCCCCTTGCAGCCAGGTAAAACGTGAGTAAACACAGAGAGGACTGTGGCTAACGGCTAACCAACTTTTCATCTTGGCATCAGAATCGGTTAGAGTTTATTGATTTTTGCATGTCCGCGAACATGTCTGCTGTGTGGATGTGTTTTACTCTTGAAGCACCGCAAAGCAAGACAGCAGCGACGTGTACGTGTCTGCAGAGCCGCTGTCCAGAGAGGAGGAAGCTCCGTCGCGTCATATAATACCACAAACGTGATGAAACATTTGAAAAAGACCACAGTAAAGAGCATGACGATTGTTTAGCCCGGCGGGAGAAAGACAAACGGAGCCGACAGAAATCACTTCTGGACTCGTTTCAACAGCAAGGTAAACTTCCGCTGGACAACGTGAAAGCTAAAGGGATAACCCAGAAACTGCTAAACAACTTGTCAGGAACACTGTCAGCCAACCTGTGGGGTTTGCTGGAAAAGATTGTGACTTTGCTGGAACCCTTTGAGGAGTTAACCAGAGAAATCAGCTCAGCGAGCTCCTCTGCAGCTGATGTGATCCCAGCGTCACCATTTTAAACAGCTGCTCGCTGATAACAGTGTGGACAGTGGCATCAAAACTTTGAGAAGCAGCCTCCTCCAAGCTGTCAGCAGGTGATTCCATGACATCCAAAGTGAACCCCTGTATGCTGTTGGACAGGTGAGGCATATTTTTGAATGTCTTGTAAATGTCTCCAAAGCTCTGTGGGATTATGAAAAACAAAAGGCTGAGCTGTGGCAGCCATCTTAAACTGGATGTACTTTAAAAGTCAACCAGTCGTAGAGAGCCCTTCAGTGATTATCTCTTGAAAGTTTAATCAAAATCTGTCCAGCGGGTCATGAGATATTTTGCTAACAGACGGCACCATTGATTCCAAATAAATAACGTTATAATTTTAAAGAAAGATCTTATGCATTCTACTAGTCCCTTGAATATGCTTTGGGAATGAGTCTCAGCTACTACCGCACCACATTTCATCTAGATTTTTTGTCAAATTGACTGAGTTGTAGTCAATTTTGTGTTGTTTTCAGTTGGCTGTGGCAGCCATCTTAAACTGGATGTACTTTAAAAGTCAACCAGTCGTAGAGAGCCTTTCAGTGATTATCTCTTGAAAGTTTAATCAAAATCTGTCCAGCGGGTCATGAGATATTTTGCTAACAGACGACACCATTGATTCCAAATAAATAACGTTGTAATTTTAAAGAAAGATCTTATGCATTCTACTAATCCCTTGAATATGCTTTGGGAATGAGTCTCAGCTACTACCACACAAATTTTATCTAAATTTTTTGTCAAATTGACTGAGTTGTAGTCAATTTTGTGTTGTATAAGTTCAGTTAGCTGTGGCAGCCATCTTCAATTGGATGTACTTTAAAAGTCAACCAGTCGTAGAGAGCCCTTCAGTGATTATTTCTTGAAAGTTTAAACAAAATCTGTTCAGTTGTTCATAAGATATTTTGCTAACAGACAGATGCAGAATACAAACATAATTGTTGACTTTTGGAAGCATGTGATGAAAAAGAGACTGGGTGAAAGTAACTACAGTACTTAAAAGTACCGGTAGTTAGTTACACGTTTTGTGTTAGCAGAATTTGCACAGCCAAGAGAAGATTAATCTTCTCTCTAAGTACAGTGTATACAAATACTGTATATTTATGCATGCCCAAAAAGGCAACTTGAGGTAAGTTTTATTAATGTTGGATAAGTTTCTTAGTTACAATTAAATCCTGCTAACACAAAACGTGTTTTTTTATTCCTTGCTTTAAAGTGGATATTAGTGGCTGAGGCTGTAATAATTTATTACAGCCTCATAAGGCACCTGAATGGTATCGGATCGGAAAAGTATCGGTATCGATCGATACCCAGTTTTACAGTATCTGTATCGGATCGGAAGTGAAAAATGTGGATCGGTGCATCCCTACTAATAATCTCTAACTTCTACGTGCAGCTAAAATGTTAAGAGGAGTGATTCCTATATGGGTAAGGTGGACACCTGAAAATCCAGTCTCGCTGTATAGCTCAAAGCGTTAATGCACTGTCGTTTTGACCCGGCGAAGCGGGTTCGCTTCCCGCCTGGGACAAAGTTATTTTACTTTTTTTTTTTATTGGAGTAAATAAAAAGGAGTTTGTTAACCAAACAAACTCCTTTTTATTTAAAAGAAAATGTGAATAAAGAAAAAAAAAGTAAAATAACTTTGTCCCAGGCGGGAAGCGAACCCGCTTCGCCGGGTCAAAACGACAGTGCATTAACGCTTTGAGCTATACAGCGGACTGGATTTTCAGGTGTCCACCTTACCCATATAGGAATCACTCCTCTTAACATTTTAGCTGCACGTAGAAGTTAGAGATTATTAGTTATATTTTAAAACCCTGGCTGCGCGCAACAGTTAGACAATATTAGTTATTGTTTTAGTTATTGTTTAATGACATTCAAGTCGCGCTGAAAGGCGGAAATGGGTCCGCGCTTCGTTGTTATTTACGTTGTAACATAAGCTGATTTGTGATCAGTTATTAACAAAAATTTAACTCAGAAAAACTAATTCAGCTAACAATTGTTTTAGGGGTTTCTCGTTTCTGTAGTTAAATTTGAATGAAATTCAACCCTCGCGCTGAGGTTGTTTGAATGAGTCCCGCCCCTGCTGCAAACAACGAATCAAATGTGAGCAGTACATGACGTGAAACTGGGTCCGTGGGGCTCGGCCCGATAAGAACCACGGTGGACATGGTTCCAGAACAACGGTGGATCCCGGGCGGAAAAGGTAAATGCGAATACGCCGAACCCGGGTTAGAAGCTGGGAGAGCCGGGGAGGGCTGGCCAATGCGAAAACGGCTACAGAGACCTCTGGGGGGAGGGGTGCGGGAGGGGAGCAAAGTCCCTTCAGCTTCCCAGCTCAGGAGAAGATTTGTAGACAGCCTTCAGTCCAAGGCCAGAGGCCAGATTAGATTAGTTGCTTTATTTTTCCAGTCAGGCCACAGTGTTCTTTTACTGCAGTCTTAAAGTCCAGGTCCTGTTTCTGGGTCCAAATCGCCGAATCGAGAGAGGTTCCGAGCTGCAAGTCCTTCCGTATGTGCCCTGTTTTAATCCGGACGGCTGTAAACGAGTTCCACACACCGCAGGTTCGCGGCAGCCACCGCTTCTCCCACCGTGCGGTTCAGCCCGCACAACAGCTGGGAAGGTCATAGCCTGGATCAAAGCATTTTCGCTGAGCGGAAGTCTCGCCAGCACGCCGATTGCGGCGGTCTTCCTCAGCCTTCAGTGGCAGAAACAGCCACCAGTATCCCAATAAACCACAGAGATTCCACGTCCCCGACAAAAAGAGCGGCCAGCTGCATTAGCCTGCTCCTCAAGTCCATAATGTAGCTCACCGCACGCGTGTCGATGGGGCTCCCCGGCTCTCCCTGGCCGGTGCGCTTCGCGGAAATTTTTGTTATCGATAGTATCGATAGATGAAATAGCCCAGAAAACAGTCCACGCACATAAATCCATTCCAATTTGGTTCGAGCGAGCGCTGAAGAGTTACAGACGAGACAAATGCAGAAGCGCGGGGGGGAAACCAGGGAGGTGTAGGAGCAAAAAGAGATGCGACCTGCTCTGCCGAGAGCGGAAGAAGAAGTAAGTGGCTGTTGTGTTTAAAATATGTAATTATTTTCAGATTACACATCCATTACAGGTATTATTAATTCAAGGCAGTCAAATGTGTTAATAACTTTATTATTAAGCCTGAGAGTTACCCGATCCAAGCAAACTGTTACCGGAACACACTCTGTCAAAATAAGAGCGTTCTGGCACGATCAAAAGTCAAAGTCAACTTTATTGTCAAAACTGTAATATGTACAGGACATACACAGGATTGGAATTGCATTTCTCTCAGTCCCTCGGTGCAACAGTAACCATTTAAACACTAAAACACTGAAACATTTAATAAACATAAGCAAAAAATGTAATAATAAAAGTAAACGTGTAATACTGTCCTGAGTTTTTGCATAGTAGTAGTATGAAAGTATGAAAAAGTTACACCAACACTGAAACACTAAACATTTAATAAACATAAGCATAAAATGAAATAATAAAAAGTGTAATACTGTCCTGAGTATTTTGCATAGTAGTATAAAAGTATAAAAAGTATATCTATAAAATAAAATGAATGTTCTGGCATTGACATTTGTAATAGAGTGACAAAGCAGCATATGAAGTTAATGTACACAGTATATGTATGAGGTAGTTGATATTGGTATAGAGGTAAAGTGGCATATGCAATAAGGCTAGTAAAAAAATAATATGTATATCAGCAGTAGTGTAGATATAAAAAGTAGTGTGAATGTAAACAGTAGTAATAAATGTAAACAGTAGTAATAAATGTAAACAGTGAATGTAAACAGTAGTATGACTATAGGCAGTAATGTAATACAAACATTAGTGCAAATATAAGAAGTAGTGCAAACTGAATGAGCACATGACCGTGTTGAGGTAATAACCCGTTTTGATGACACAGAGTCCATTGTTAAAAACCTTTGTGTTGTGTGGTAATGTGTGAAAGTTTTTAGTGTTAAGGCAGTACAAATGGGAGGGGAGGCAGAGCAGGTAGAGAGTTAAGCATCCTGACTGCCTGATGAACAGAGCTGTCACTCAGTCTGCTGGTTCGAGCCTGGAGACTCCTCAGTCTCCTCCCTGAAGGCAACAGGCTGAAGCAGCTGTGTAGTGGGTGTGTGGGATCACCTGCCATGCAGAGGGCTTTCCGAGTGAGGCGGTTGCTGTGTAAGTCCTGTAGTGAGGGGAAGGAGGTGCCGACAATCTTCTCAGCTGCTCTCACGATGCGCTGGAGGCTCTTGCGGCAGGATGCAGTACATGCACCAAACCACACCGTGATGCAGCTGGTCAGGACACTTTCTATGGCACCCCTGTAGAAGGTGCACATGATGGGGGTTGGAGCTCCAGCTCTTTTCAGCTTGCGGAGAAAGTAGAGGCGCTGGTGAGCCTTCTTGGCCAGTGATGCAGTGTTCCTGCTCCAGGACAGGTCCTCTGAGACGTGCACTCCCAGGAACTTGGTGCTGTCCACTCTCTCCACTGTGGTGCTGTTGATGGTCAGAGGGGCATGTTGGGCATCCCTCTTCCTGAAGTCCACAACAATCTCCTTTGTCTTCTCCACGTTGAGAGTGAGATTGTTGTGTCCGCACCACAAGGCCAGGCGGCTCACCTCGTTCCTGTAGTCCGTCTCATCGTTGTTGCTGATGAGACCCACCACTGTTGTGTCGTCCGCAAACTTGATGAAGTGGTTGGAGCTGTATGATGGTGTGCAGTCGTGTGTTAGCAGGGTGAATAGAAGGGGGCTCAGCACACATCCTTGTGGGGCTCCTGTATTCAATGTGATGGTGCTGGATGTGTTATTCCCGACCCGTACTGCCTGTGGTCTCCCGGTCAGGAAGTCTAGCAGCCAGTTACACATTGAGGTGTTCAGCCCCAGACTGTCCAGTTTAAGGATGAGCTGTTGGGGGATGATGGTGTTGAATGCCGAGCTGAAGTCGATGAACAGCATTCTGACATAGGAGTCTTTCGTGTCCAGATGTGTGAGAGCTGTGTGGAGGGCAGAGGAGATGGCATCGTCGGTTGAGCGATTAGGCCGATATGCAAATTGGAAGGGATCCAGGGAGGCAGGGAGGACAGATGTGATGCTTTTCATGACTAGCCGTTCGAAGCACTTCATCAGGATGGGGGTGAGTGCTACTGGACGATAGTCATTGAGGCAGGAGGGCGTTGCCTTCTTTGGGACAGGGATGATGGTGGTGGCTTTGAAACAGGTGGGGACGATGGCCTGACTCAGTGAGATGTTAAAGATGTCCGTGAAGACCGCTGCGAGTTCCCCTGCACAGTCCTTCAGCACACGACCAGGTATGTTGTCAGGACCAGAAGCTTTCCGGGCGTTGATCTTGATGAATGATCGCCTCACGCTGTCTGAGGACAGCGCCAGCACCTGGTCATCAGGAGAGGGGGTGAGTTTTTGTGCAGGTGTGCTGTTACATGCCTCAAACCGAGCAAAGAAGTCATTCAGTTCATTCAGCGTAGAGGTTGTGCTGTCACAGGTCTGTGGGGATGGTTTGTAGTTTGTGATGGTCTGTATTCCCTGCCACAGACTCCATGTGTCCTTGCTGTCCTTGAAGCGGTGAGCTATTTACGGCTCAAATTAAGCCCTGCTAACAAGGCTTTAAGGGTAACCCATTTAGTCTTAAATATTTAAGAAAAAAAAAGCTTGAAGACATGTTTTATAACGTTTTAAATCGTTTGGTTTCATTTTAAAAAATAAAAGAAAAAAAGCAGGATTTTTTTTTTCACCCACTCCAGTCTGAAGGTCTTAATGTCACATATTTGGGTAAAGAACCTTATTAGTTAGTCTTACAGTCTGAACCCAGTTTCCTTTAACTGGTCCAGCCCCAGCTATCATTTCTGGCCCTGGAAAAGAATCAAAAGGTTCAGATCAGAGCCAGTGTTTAACTCCTATTTGTACACAGGCTATGTGAACAAGTGCTCCGTTTAAACAGGTCAGTAAAACTGTTTTTTATAAAAACTTTCCAGTCAAAGCTGCAGAAAAAAACAACAAGTGAAGCTTCTGTAGCCACATCTGGTTCTGTATGAAGTTAATTATTCCTACCATTGATAATTGTTGCACCATTAACTAACTGTCCCTATTATCACTGTATGCAAACAAACTTGAAAACCCCAAAGCTTTTATAATAATTACAGTTACCTTGAAACAATCTGCTTTCTGGGAGTGAAACCCATCTAAGACTATGCATCAAAAGTTCCAGCCTCTGACCCACAAACAGCAGCAGAAGTGACTTATGATCTAATTCAATGAGGACTGAAGTGTCCAGACATCGACATGAAGCCATATGAACAAAGATGCAATAACACAACTGTAGATGTTATCTTTTGTAACAACTATGGCAAAAGTATGCTACAAGTCATCAGTTTAATCTGAGTTTGATTTCTGGAGATCGTCTTAAAACCATCCAGATAATTAATAATCAGTCTCAAAGTACTGACCCAGTAATTACTGTAACATCCATCCATTGTCTTTACCCGCTTCTTCCATTTAGGGTTGCGAGGGGTCATCGGTGCCCATGTCCAGCAGTCACTGTGTGAGAGGCAGGGAACACCCTGGACAGGTCTCAGTCCATCAAAGGGACACATAGAGACAAACGAGACAACTATCCATTCTCTCTCACACACCTATGGACAATTTAGAGTTACCAATCAGCCTAACATGCATGTTTTTGGTCTGTGGGAGGAAACCGGAGTACCTGGAGAAAACCCACACATGCACGGAGAGAACATGCTAACTCTACACAGAAAGGCCCTCGGATTTGAACCGGTGACCATCTCGCTGAGAAGCAACAACCTCTACCAATGTGCCACCATGCAACCCCACTGCAACATCATTAATGTATTAGACCATCAAGAAATGTATCCAGAGACCACAGACTGTAAATGATATGTAGGCCTTGGACTTTCTATTAAAGAAATTTAACATTGGATGTTTACATTTTAACATTTTTGAAAATATTTTGAATTTTTGTTCAGTAACATTGACTGGGATTAAAATTTTGAAGTGTCTCTGATGGTGTTTCTTCTGTTTTATATTCTCTATACAATCTTTCTTTACCTGCCACAAAACTTCAAATGGAAATAATTCATTGGCTAAATCTGAAGTAACACAACTTCCTCTTTGGAGTATATATGTAATGTGCACAATCCCAAATAAATAACAAAAAATCTGAAATCTCTGGACCCCATCACCCCACCCCTTTGAAATCCCTTACTATACTTAATATAAGATGAGATACAGTACAGTATAAGTAAAAAACAACGGGAGAAGGATGGAAAAGCTCAGCAGGTTGAATGATAATGCAACATACCGCGTCGTGCAGGGCAAAAAGAAGCACACACGGTGTGCTCGTGTTGCTCCGACTCCCAAGGAAGGCATCTACTTTTGACCCACTGGCACCGAATACCGGGCCCAGCAGCAGCGCACAGAGCAGGGCTCACAAAAGCTCGACACGATGGAGGAGTGTAGGCCAGCACATCGTTTAGAAGAAGACCCGAAAAACCTCCAAAGATGTACATGGAGCTGAACGGAGGGAAAAAAAACAAGGTTTAACAGAACCATTCAACCGTCAACCATCATCATTGTGACAGAAACAAGAAACATCTGCACAGGTTAACACGACAAAACAACTTTTAAAGAACAGCCACGAGACCTTTAGAAAGAAGAGAGACCTTTGGTATGAAGAAACTGCTTTGAAGACGCTTTTAAGAAGATGAAAGCTGACATTTTTATGGGTACATGGTGTTGAAGTACCAGGCAAATCCAAAAAATAAACCTTTCTATATTCTGATGGAACTCTTGCAGCAAACATTTAAGTTTCATTAAGCACTGACATTTAGAGAATTTTTCTCTCCAACACCAGCAGATTGACCCGCAGCGTTTGATCAGAATGAACTGAAATGTTTCCTGGCATTCTGTTGGAAAAGCAAAAAAAAGTCTCACAACGAGATCTTTTAAGAAACCAAGATCTATAGCTCTATGGAAATTGAAATGAAAACAACTTTAAAAACTGGTCTTGAGTTGACGTGGTGTCTATAAACTGCAGTTTATATGGAGGAGATGTGAAGAAAGTTACTGACAATACCGTCACATAGAGGGAAGTGAGGTGGAACAAACACAAGAAGTTTCTAAACTGAGAGTTTCACAGGAGGAGGGCCTGGAGATGCTAAATATATCCAACAGACATCAATCCAGAAACATTCTACAAAACCAAACCACAACTGGAGCAACAGAATATCTGAACACTTAAAGGAAACTGAGGGGAAATGTTTAACAAAGGCAAAACAGGCAGAATGATGCAACACAAATAAACCTGTTGTTCTTCTGCAAGAAGCATTGGCGTCATTTTACCAAAGCCTCCATGGATGAGACACACTTAACTCCAACTTATTGTGGCCTACGGATGATTTCATCTAATAAGAGAGTTAAGTAAGAGTGTTTTAGAAGAAGTGTGGCAGTGGAGGTGAGTGTCTCACCCGTTGCTAACCACCGCAGAGTGTCCGAAGCGATTGACGTCTCGATGCAGCCCCGGTCTGGGAAGGACAGTCCACTCGTCACAAGCTGAGGACAAACACACACACACACACATAGAGGTCAGTACTAAGGATATAACAAGACACTTATCTTTCAACACATGGATTCAAAAAAACAAGATGAGACATTTTTAACATTTTAAAGTAAAACACTTTTGCATCAAGCTCGACTGATGATATCCTGATGCATGCTCCATAATCCAGGCAGAAAAATCTAACAAGGTTAAGTCAGGTCCTCTGGACGGGTTATTCTTTGTTGAAACATTTCATATTTTATCCAAAAAAATGTCTCCAGTCTGAAACCCTGCAAGAAACTCGGTGCCCTCCGTCCCTGTTTAAAGGTGGACGGGCTTGTTTTAAAAAGATGGCTTTCTTCATTGCTCTCTCAAACCAACTTTCCTCTCTATGTTCACATCCTTGATAGAGAGGAACGTTACACATTACTGCTACTACAAATTATATTCACATTACTGCATATCTTCTATAAGTCTGTTGTAGAGAGTGTTATCTCTTCTGCCATCATCTGCTGGGGTAGCAGCACCAGAGCAAGTGACTTAAAAAAGATCAACAAGCTCATAAAGAAGGCTGGCTCAGTTCTGGGGAATCCTTTAGAACATTTGGAGATGATTGTTCAAAGAAGGATTCTTCATAAAATGAAGAACATTATAGACAACATAGACAACCCTGAGCACTCTCTTCATCAGACTCTCATACAACAACAGAGTGTCTTTAGTCAGAGGCTTCTGATCCATTGTAGGACAGACTATGGAACCTGGCCCAGGGCATAAGGAGCAGTATTCCAGGAAAATAGCTCACCGTTTCAAGGACAGCAAGGATACACGCAGTCTGTGGCAGGGAATACAGACCATCACAAACTACAACCCCCCCCCCCAGACCTGTGACAGCTCAACCTCTACGCTGAATGAACTGAATGAGTTCTTTGCTCGGTTTGAGGCAAGTAACAGCACACCTGCACATAAACTCCCCCCCTCTCCTGATGGCCAGGTGCTGGCGCTGTCCTCAGACAGCGTAAGGCGATCATTTATCAAGATTAATGCCCGGAAGGCCTCTGGTCCTGACAACATACCTGGTCGTGTGCTGAAGGACTGTGCAGGGGAACTCGCAGCGGTCTTCACGGACATCTTTAACATCTCACTGAGCCAGGCCATCGTCCCCACCTGTTTCAAAGCCACCACCATCATCCCTGTCCCAAAGAAGGCAACGCCCGCATGCCTCAATGACTATCGCCCAGTAGCACTCACCCCCATCCTGATGAAGTGCTTTGAACGGCTAGTCATGAAAAGCATCACATCTGTCCTCCCTGACTCCCTGGATCCCTTCCAATTTGCATACCGACCTAATCGCTCAACCGACGATGCCATCTCCTCTGCCCTCCACACAGCTCTCACACATCTGGACACGAAGGACTCTTATGTTAGAATGCTGTTCATCGATGTAAGGGGTTATGAGGAAGTCAATATTAATACTGACCTCTTTACCTTAATTAATTTACTTATTCAGATTGAATAGTAAATTCACGGATTCTGTTCTTTTTCAGTTTACCCAATATTTCTGTGATCTTTATGATGGATAAATAAACAGAGCCATTAAGTGACAAAGACGTTAACTTAGCTTGGTATGCCAGGCGACACTACCATTTATTTAAAATAAATCAACTAAATTAACACCATTACACTTGATTGACATGATTTCACTTTCTTTCAAATTAATACGTCAGCACACTTAAATTTAACACAACAGACTTCAATATTGGATGTTAACATATTTAGTCTGTGGGCTCTTCAGCTTAATTATAGTTTCCAGCTTAGTTTGAGAGGGGAAAGAAATAGGAGGAAAGATTTAAGAAGAAATTATCGTGAGCATGATACCAGAGTGACACTTCTCCTCCGACTTCTGCTAAAATCCAGGTACGTTTTGTAAACAGCTCTTTACCTTTTGACGACGGCCCGGTAAGAGGGAAGACCTTGTAGCTTTTCAGATGCACGGGTCCTTGTGGGAACCAGTACAATACCTTCAAGCAGGGTTCTGGTTTACGTTTTCCAACGTCTCCTGGTTTTCGCTTGGTCATCAGAGAATATGTCAGCTTCAGGCCTCTGACTTCAAGATAAACTTATTCCAGGAAGGAATAAACAAAGTTCTTGAGCTTACGCTTGTTCGAAGTGGACCCATAACAACATGTTATCAGTCCCAGCTGGATGACGAGTCCTTAGTGCGTGACTTGTGGTCATTCAGCTCTTTGGAAGGTTCACATCATCTTTCGAAGCTCCCAGAAACTCTGCAGACTCTTGCAGACTCTTGCAGACTCTGAAGCGTTCATGCAAACAAAACGCTTTTACTCAAAAAATGTTGAGATTAGAACACACTTTCCTCATTGGTCCGTGGGCCAAGAGGAGTGTGAAAACGTGAAGTGAAAGACTCAAGGTTGACAGCAAGTCTGCTTAGATAACAAAGAGGAATGTTTTGGAAAAGTGTCTGAAAGAGAGGAGACATCTCGACGCTACCGAGGGTTTCAGCTGAACTCAACAAAAACAACTCCTGAGCAAGTCAATCTGACACCTCATTCAACTTTGTCATAGATATTTTGAGTAGACACTTTCATTTGGTCCAGCAACACAGTAATACTACATATTAACAGAATAACAGCAGCTTAAAAGCACACATCATGAAAATGACAAAAGTTATTCTTTTGATCACATCAGCCTAAAATCAAAGATAGAAATAGTCTCTTTTTGGTGACTATGTTATCAGATTATAGCTAAATGAATGATTTTGTAGTAAATGTCTTGCTTTACTGAGAGGTCAGTAAAGGTCATCACTGGACAGTTCAAAAACCTTAATTTGACCCTGGGTAGGTCCACTACATCGACTTCAGCTCGGCATTCAACACCATCATCCCCCAACAGCTCATCCATAAACTGGACAGTCTGGGGCTGAACACCTCAATGTGTAACTGGCTGCTAGACTTCCTGACCGGGAGACCACAGACAGTACGGATCGGGAGTAACACATCTAGCACCATCACATTGAACACAGGGGCCCCACAAGGATGTGTGCTGAGCCCCCTTCTATTCACCCTGCTAACACACGACTGCACACCATCGTACAGCTCCAACCACTTCATCAAGTTTGCGGACGACACAACAGTGGTAGGTCTCATCAGCAACAACGATGAGACGGACTACAGGAACGAGGTGAGCCGCTTGGCCTTGTGGTGCGGACACAACAATCTCACTCTCAACGTGGAGAAGACAAAGGAGATTGTCGTGGACTTCAGGAAGAGGGATGCACAACATGCCCCTCTGACCATCAACAGCACCGCAGTGGAGAGAGTGGACAGCACCAAGTTCCTGGGAGTGCACGTCTCAAAGGACCTGTCCTGGAGCAGGAACACTGCAGCACTGGCCAAGAAGGCTCACCAGCGCCTCTACTTTCTCCGCAAGCTGAAAAGGGCTGGAGCTTCAACCCCCATCATGTGCACCTTCTACAGGGGTGCCATAGAAAGTGTCCTGACCAGCTGCATCACGGTGTGGTTTGGTGCATGCACTGCATCATGCCGCAAGAGCCTCCAGCGCATCGTGAAAGCAGCTGAGAAGATCGTCGGCACCTCCTTGCCCTCACTGCAGGACTTACACAGCAAACGCCTCACTCGGAAAGCCCACTGCATGGCAGGTGATCCCACACACCCACTACACAGCTGCTTCAGACTGCTGCCATCAGGGAGGAGACTGAGGAGTCTCCAGGCTCGAACCAGCAGACTGAGAGACAGCTCTGTTCATCAGGCAGTCAGAATGCTAAACACTCTGCCTGCTCTGCCTCCCCTCCCATTTGAACTGCCTTAACACAAAAAACTTTCTCACACATTACCACTCAACACAAAGTTTTTAACACTGGACCCTGTGTCATCAAACGGGTTATTCACTAAACTCTCGGTCATGTACTCATTCAGTTTGCACTACTTCTCATATTTGCACTAATGTTTGTATTACATTACTGCCTATAGTCATACTACTGTTTACATTCACTGTTTACATTTATTAATACGGTTTACATTTATTACTACTGCTTTACATTTATTACTACTGTTTACATTTACACTACTTTTATCTACACTACTGTTTACATTTATTACTACTGCTTTACATTTATTACTACTGTTTACATTTACACTACTTTTATCTACACTACTGCAGATACATATACAGCATTCTCTGACTAGCCTTATCTAAGGATGCCAAATGTGCCTTATGTGCCTCACTGCATATGCCACTTTGCCTCTATACCAACATCAACTACCTCATACATATACTGTGTACATTAACTTATATGCTGCTGTGCCACTCTTTGCAAATGTCAATGCTAGAACCTTCAGTTTATTTTATAGATATACTTTTTATACTACTATGCAAAAACTCAGGACAGTATTACACATTTATTATTTCATTTTATGCTTATGTTCATTGGGTGTTTGGTGTTTCATGGGTGTTTGGTGTTTCAGTGTTGGTGTAAATTTTCATACTTTTATACTATTATGAAAAAACTCAGGACAGTGTTACACTTTTACTATTTTATGCTTATGTTTATTAAATGTTTTAGTGTTTAGTGTTTAGATGGTTACTGTTGCACTGAGAGAAACGCAATTTCGGTCCTGTGTATGTCCTGTACATATTGCAGTTCTGACAATAAAGTTGACTTTGACTTTTGACTTTTGACAGACCGTTACAAGAGATCCTACCTGCCCACAGTCATCAGCATCTAGAACAACTCTTTAAAGCTGCACTATGTAACATTGTAATGTAGTCTGTAACTTTTCTAACAATATATTTTTAACATATTTCTTCACTCTGTCACTATCTACTGACAGACTGGTGTTAGACAAAGTA
>JBBPBX010060892.1:0-21290 GCA_038048925.1 Garcialebias charrua
ACAATGACTTGCAAATCTTTTTCAACCTATATTCAATTGAACACACTGCAAAGACCACATACTTAACGTTCGAACTGGTAAACTTTGTTATTTTTTGCAATTATTAGCTCATTTGGAATTTGATGCCTGCAACATGTTTCAAAAAAGCTGGCACAAGTGACAAAGAAGACAGAGAAATTTGAGGAATGCTCATCAAACACTTATTTGGAATATCCCACAGGTGAACATGCAAATTGGGAACAGGTGGGTGCCATGATTGGGTATAAAAGCAGCTTCCTTGACATGCTCAGTCATCCACATAGAAGGATGGGGCGAGGGTCACCACTCTGTGAACAAATGCGTGGGCAAATTGTCGAACAGTTCAAGAACAACTTTTCTCAACGAGCTATTGCAAGGAATTTAGGAATTTCACCATCTACGGTCCGTAATATCATCAAAAGGTTCAGAGAATCTGGAGAAATCACTACACGTAAGGGGCAAGGCCGAAAACCAACATTGAATGCCCGTGACCTTCGATCCCTCAGGCGGTACTGCATCAAAAACCGACATCAGTGTGTAAAAGATATCACCACATGGGCTCAGGAATACTTCAGAAAACCACTGTCAGTAACTACAGTTCGTCGCTACATCTGTAAGTGCAAGTTAAAGCTCTACTATGCAAAGCAAAAGCCATTCATCAACAAGATCCAGAAACGCCGCCGGCTTTGCTGGGCCCGAGCTCATCTGAGATGGACTGATGCAAAGTGGAAAAGTGTTCTGTGGTCTGATGAGTCCACATTTCAAATTGTCTTTGGAAACTGTGGACGTCGTGTCTTACGGACCAAAGAGGAAAAGAACCATCAGGACTGTTATAGGCGCAAAGTTCAAAAGCCAGCATCTGTGATGGTATGGGGGTGCATTAGTGCCCAAGGCATGGGTAACTTACACATCTGTGAAGGCACCATTAATGCTGAAAGGTACATACAGGTTTTGGAGCAACATATGCTGCCATCCAAGCGACGTCTTTTTCATGGACGCCCCAGCTTATTTCAGCAAGACAATGCCAAGCCACATTCTGCACGTGTTACAACAGCGTGGCTTCGTAGCAAAAGAGTGCGGGTCCTCCCCTGGCCTGCCTGCAGTCCAGACCTGTCCCCCATTGAAAATGTGTGGCGCATTATGAAACGTAAAATACGACAACGGAGACCCCGGACTGTTGAACAACTTAAGCTGTACATCAAGCAAGAATGGGGAAGAATTCCACCTGAAAAGCTTCAAAAATTGGTCTCCTCAGTTCCCAAACGTTTACTGAGTGTTGTTAAAAGGAAAGGCGATGTAACACAGTGGTAAATATGTCCCTGTGCCAACTTTTTTGCAATGTGTTGCTGCCATTGAATTCTAAGTTAATGGTTATTTGCAAAACAAAATAAAGTTTCTCCGTTCGAACATTAAATATATTGTCTTTGCATTCTATTCAGTTGAATATGGGTTGAAAAAGATTTGCAAGTCATTGTATTCTGTTTTTATTTGCGATTTGCACAACGTGCCAACTTTTCTGGTTTTGGGCTTGTATATATATATATATATATATATATATATATATATATATATATATATATATATATATATATATCAGCAGTAGTGTAGATATAAAAAGTAGTGTAAATGTAAACAGTAGTAATAAATGTAAACAGTAGTATTGAATGAAAACAGTAGTAATAAATGTAAACAGTGAATGTAAACAGTAGTATGACTATAGGCAGTAATGTAATGCAAACATTAGTGCGAATATAAGAAGTAGTGCAAACTGAATGAGCACATGACCGTGAGTTGAGTGAATAACCCGTTTTGATGACACAGAGTCCAGTGTTAAAATCTTTGTGTTGTGTGGTGGTGTGTGAAAGTTTTTTGTGATTAAGGCAGTACAAGTGGGAGGGAGGGCAGAGCAGGCAGAGAGTTTAGCATCCTGACTGCCTGATGAACAGAGCTGTCATTTAGTCTGCTGGTTCGAGCCTGGAGACTCCTCAGTCTCCTCCCTGATGGCAGCAGGCTGAAGCAGCTGTGTAGTGGGTGTGTGGGATCACCTGCCATGCAGAGGGCTTTCCGAGTGAGGCGGTTGCTGTGTAAGTCCTGTAGTGAGGGGAAGGAGGTGCCGACAATCTTCTCAGCTGCTCTCACGATGCGCTGGAGGCTCTTGCGGCAGGATGCAGTACATGCACCAAACCACACAGTGATGCAGCTGGTCAGGACACTTTCTATGGCACCTCTGTAGAAGGTGCACATGACAAGCTGAAATTAGCAGAAATAAGTTAGAAGCAGCACAAAAAATGTTGTAGGTAGCAGAAAAAATCTAAAAGGAGTACAAAACAGCTGAACGTACGGTAGCTGAAAGAAGCTGAAAAAAAGTTACAATTTGCACAAAGAAGCTGAAAGAAGCTGAAGCAGAACAAAATGTGAAAGGAGCAGTAAAAGGTTGTAAACACATCTAAAGAGCGGAAGGATGTAAAATGAGCTCAATGCATGTTCTATAAGGAAAAAATGGCAGAAAAGTCTAAATATTTCAAAAAGCTAAAGTTGCACCAATAACAAAATTCATAGAAGGTTTGGCCTGAAAGAGCTCTCAATAGTGTGAATGCTTCATAAACATTCACACAACTAATCATTTTCTCTGGTATTACCAAAGAAACAACTTGACATGTGTCACGGTGTTTGGTGGGGGGGGGAGCCAAACAACTGCATAGATTGTTCAAATTCACTCATTTTAACTAGACACGTCCCTCAGTGCTCAGTGTAGAACAGAGAGATCATGTCATGACGTTTCTGCTGCAATTCATTCAACCTTTATTATACAGATTAGTCTCATTGAGCCTCGTGGACTCATTTATAAGAGAGACCTGTTTTTAAAGAAAGAAGATCAAATGAATGACTCAGGTCTGTGTATTTTGTGTGATAGTGTTTTTATTTATACCTAACTGAAGTATCAATACATCACCCATGCCTCTCCGTGAAGTGTTTTAGCTTTGAAGTCACTCATCTTTGAATAAAACCAGTTTAAAATTTGTCAGCAAGTGTTTCGAGCATCGCTTCACGAGTCACTGAGTCCTCGTGGTAATCACGTTTGATGATACTCTCCAGCTGCTGAAGACGCTCACACAGACGTTCAAGTCATCATCCAATCAGGCTCTTAAAAGCAAAGAGGCGCCGTTCTTTGTCCGCTGTTCTAAGAAATCCTCCACGGAGCTTCTACCTCCACGTCTCTCTCATCGTGCCTCGCACGGCTTCATTCTCTCTGGCTTTTATCGTCGATAAAACGATTAGGCACATTGGCGTAAGTGAAGTTGATGTATAGCAGGGGAAGAGGTTGATTTAGTTCCCGACTTCATCAGCTGCCAATCTCTGCTTTATGTCCTGAGCGTGATGGACACCTGCGAGTTCAGGGGTCAGCCATGTGTGGCGACGGCCGCCACGCGGTCCTGACCTTGTGGACGGGTTGGTGCGGTGAGTTTTAGAAAGTGTTAGGTATCGTCCTCTGTTTCCACATGACGGATGACAGGCTGTGGAAAGAGGGAAAAGAACAGGCGGGGTCCACTTTGACCCCTTCCAACAACGCTCCAGGGAAGAGCTGGGGCCTGGATCTGCTGTTGGGGTTATGGTAGGACCCCCGGTGTCCAGAGATCACCTTCCTAAATATCCTCCAGACTTCCTTTGGGACTTGTGGACCCTCTGAGCTAGATGCCTACTTTATACTGGGATCCGTTTCGGCGGAGTACCGTGTAAGGACGGAGGTGAGAGCGTGCCTCCCTGCACATGGTCTGCAGGTGCATTCAGGCTTGCATGCAAACTTCCAAGTGTGTTTTAAGCTTGGGCTGAAATGCAAGAAGTCGTATCTCAGAGATCAGACCAGCTAATCTGAATCTAATCTGGACCAGCTGCGCGTCTGCAGCTACCACAACATCATCTCCTTTCCTCCCCATCTGAGGCCAAAATTATTGAAGCTACAAATTACAAGACCCCGAGGTTCTTCCACTGGTGGGTGATGACAAGCAGATGGCAGCAGAGCTCGGAGAGACCCGAGCCCTCCTCCCCCTCTTCCCCCCTCCTCCCCCTTCTCACATAAAGCGCCATTTGCATTTCATGAGCCTTAATTGCGTCTGTTGCCCTCCTCCCCACCGGCTCGGCGATTTTGGGCCCGTCACCGTGCACCCCTGCACCCTCAAAGGAGCCGTGATAGATTAAGGTGGGCCTTCTGTTTGCATCCCCTCCATTGTGTTTGAGAAATTAGAAAATATTATCTCTCAGTTGACTCGAAGTGGGGAAACCTGCGGGGGTTAGGGGTTAAAGTGCAAGTGTGGGATGTCATCGTGACATTGGTTGTGATAGGACAAGGAGGGGCGATTTTTATGCTATTAATAGGAAAAGTGATTATTTCAAAAGCTTGTTGTTGACCCCGTGAGGGCGAAACAATGACACACCCGAAAAGGCTGAGTTAATAAAGAACACCAGTCATCTCCTGATGAGTATGTTTTGTTCTTTTCCAACCACTTTCACTTTTTATGCATAAAGAACAAACATCAGTTTTTACAATCAAACCGAAAAATCAGGAAACGTGTTCAATCATCGCTGCAGGTAATTCTGTTCAAGCTGCCTCTTACTGACAGAAACATTCAGTTGGTTTTTCTACCATTCGTTTCATTTCTAGGACATGTTTGATCGAGGTTTGTTTGAGCAAAACAAAATACAGGTAGTCCTCTGGTTATGACGGCCTCAACTTACAACGTTTCGCGGTTACGAACGCCCTCCCGTTGAAAAGCATTGTTCGAGTTACGCGGTTTATGCGCCTTTACACCAAAAAATATGGTACCGAAACTCGGCGAAGGACAGCGGAAATTTACAGGAGGTTTACAGGAGGGAGGGGGGAGAGTAGCTTGACGCAGTCAGTGGAAAATTACTACAAGAGACCTTGTTTGGACAGGCAGACCGTAGCAGAGGAGGTTAGGAGGGCGGTTTTACGTCGTAAACAAAAGGTGCAGACCTTACTGTAGGATGGACGGGTGGATGGTGTCGGCAGAAACAGCGGAGCTGGACCGGAGGAGCAAGAGCTAACATGCTAACATACCTTGCTGTAAATGCTGTGGACCGCGTGAAGTAGCAGGAAGCTGCAGAGCTCGGAGGTGCAACGAGCTAACATGCTAACAGATGGAGGAAGAATTCACCAGCATACCAGTAGGTTATTAACTCTTTTTTTCCCCTTCATTATGGCTCCTAAATGTATGTGGTTTTTGATAATTATGTAGGGTAATGTGTTAGGATAGGCTAAGTGCTTGGTAAAATAAAGTACTGTACGTATGAGGTGCCGTTTGGACGTATTTTCCGAGTTACGACGGCACGTAGGAACGGAACTCGTTCGTAAGTCGAGGACTACCTGTAATAATAAAAAATGTTATTTTAAAACCCTTTAAATAATAATAATAATAATAAATTCAATTTATATTTATATTTTAAATGCATATATCTCACTAACATTGGCACTAAGAATGAATAAAAGTAACTTTTTCATTGATTTTAAATTTATAATTTATTTTTTCTGTCTTTTGTTTCCACCAGAGGTCTCCAGTTTCTCTCTTTTTTTTGTCTGCATTATATTGTTTATGTCCCTTTCTGCTGTTTTTGTCATTATTTTATCATCCACATGACTCTGGTTGTATTGGATTTTTCTTAACCACTCATTGCTTGAACATATGTTCAGTCAATTATTAATGTGCACTTCTATTTGCTCTTTATTATTTCTAGCTTGTGTTTTAATTTTAATAAATTTGCATTTGTTAAACAATTTTTTTCTTGCTTGTCCTTTTTCATTTTGTTTTATTTCTTCTAGCCTGTGTAGCTTCTGTTTTTGCTCTAACCTGCCATGAATTTGACTTCCTTTAGACAACACCACTCAACTTACAGGTGCATCTCAAAACATATATCGTGAAAATGTTCAATTTCTTTTGTCAGTCAGTTCAGAAAGTGAAACTTTTATATTGCATAGATTCATTACACACAGAGTGAAATATCTCAAGGCTTTATTTCTTATAATTTTGATGACCATGACTTACAAATAATAATAAAAAAATAAAATTAAAAAGAATAATCAGAAAATGAGAATATTCCACAGCCAGCTTTTGGCACCTTTGTCCAAGTCCTGCTGGAAAATGAAACCAGCATCTTCATAATGCTCATCCGCAGAAGGAAACATGAAGTCTCTCAAATGTGCTGGCTGCGTGGACTGTGGACTTCAGGAAACACAGTGGACCAGAACCAGCAGAGGACATGAACCCAAACCATCACTGACTGTGGAAACTTCACTCTGGGTGTCTCCACTCTTCCTCCAGACTCTGAGACCTTGATTTACAAACAACATGAACATTTACTTTCATCTGAAAAGAGGGCACTGGACCTCTGAGAGACATTTCAGTTCTTCTTCTCCTCATCAGGTAAGATGCTTCAGACGTTGTCTCTGGTTCAGGAGTGTCTGGACTTGAGGAATGAGACATTTGTCGCTCATGCCCAGGCCAGGAGTTAATCAGCTGATTAGGGTGCTGCACCAGGAGTTTGCAATATTGAACGTCTTCACGATATTCTCATTTTATGAGACACTTGAGTTTAGTTTTTTCATTAAGACATTATCATCAAAATTACAATAAATAAAGGCTTTAAATTTTTCACTTTATGTAATGAATCTACCATACTTTTCGCAGTATAAGTTGCAGTTTTTTGCATAAATTAACATGCCCTGTGACTTACATAGCGAAGCGACTTGTGTTTTTTCCTCATACTGTATTCCTAACCCAATTTTTGGCTGAGATCTGACCATTTCATTTATTCTGACATGGAAAATATTGAACACTACCATTTTCAGCCACTAGAGGGCCCTCAAATGATTTGGCATGCCAAGTGTGTCATTAATAGATAAAAGCCACCTTCGTCTCGCTCCGGAACTCCTGGAGCAAACGCCAAATCAACTGCATTTTGCAGCGCCGCCCAGGAAAAATGCAGCTGATTTGGCCATTAAAGTGCATTTATTAAAGAAAAGTTCCACTGAGACACACCTTTACTAAGTCGAGCAAACAAATAATTTTTTTAGGTGTTTAAATTTGGAAGAAATGCACAGCGAGTCCTCCCTCTGCGCACTCCCGCAGCTGTGGATCGGCTTTTGAAATGCAGCTGATTAGACAGTAAACCAATCGATTTTTGCCACAACGCCGGTTCACGTTTCCAGGTTGTCAACAGTGACGCATAATAGATGCGACTTATACGGCGAAGCAATGCATTTGTTTTTTCCACTTAATTAGACATATTTGGACTGATGTGACTTAAACGGCGGTGCGATGTGTACGATGGAAAGTACGGTATATAATATGAGCTTCACTTTCTGAAGTGACTGACAAAAAAATATAGAACATTTTCATGACATTATTATTGTTAGATGCACTTAAATGATAGTGCCAGATTTGTTCTCCAATTTGCAAGAATTCTGCAGGTACTGTAAACTTGAGCCACTGGGCTCCGTTCATAAAACCAGCATCTTTTCTCATCTACTGTATGTTTTATATGCAACAATGGAAGCGGCCTATTCTTAGATTTAAGTGCATCAGCTAATGGGTTTGATGCAGCTTTGAATAAATGGAGGCTCATTGTTGATGAATGAGAGGCTTCGACACAGTGGGTGGCTTAAATGACCACAAAGTTAATGTGGTTCATTTTAAATCATAATCAAGATTTGTGGTTTTGAGGGGAATTTTTTTGAGGAATTAAGAACATTTTGGAGTTGAGTCAATGTACCTTCTGAAACTCATAATACAGCATTCCTGCTGCACTGAAAAGCAACATCTTATTGTAAGACCATTTAAATATGGTCAACAGAGTACATCTAACACAGAACATGTATTTTTCTGTTTACAATCCTTTGTGACACACCAAAGTGATCTTGTTTGGAAATATTTTTTTCTGAAGCAACACACTGATTCATCTTCACCACTAATGTTGTGTTGTTTCACCTAAAAGCCTTCGTAATGGATCTGGAGGAGGAGCCCTCATTAGACTGACTAATGCAGGGAGCAGAAAAGTAATGTGCATACTAATGGCAGAGAAACACTCACCAACGAGCCTTTAATGATCATATATGGGGTTAATGAGGTTTAACACTATTCAGTAAGAAAAATAGGGTCTGCCACACCCGAGGGAGGCCGTGATTCAATTTAATTTGTATTGTAATGCATATATTTGGCCACATGGGGGCGGTGTTGGTCAGAACAGTGTCATATAAAGCTTCTGGTGCTGTTATTAAGTTTATCCAGCAGGTGGCGGTCTTCTACAGGACATACAAAGGCAAATAAAGTTATTTGGACTTATTAACCACAACTACCTTATAACAGGCTGACCTAAAATACAATTTACTCTTGATAAAGACTGAATGCAACAACACACACTGATGAGAACACTGCGTCCTTGTTTCCCACCGGCTGGCATGTCAAAAGGGGGAGGCAGTGGGAGGTGACCTCTTGGACCTGCAACAAGAATCTGAGTTTTCTTTCATCAGCTGGAGATTTGAACTCACCTCATGTGCTCTGAACAAGTTTTTTTTTTACCTGAATAGATTCATTACAAACAAATGGCATTAATCTATTGTTTTTGCCAGAGTTTAGAGTCAGAGAATCTTTATTGTCATTTGCACCGCATGTGGTACATGTGATGAAACGAGATTATGTACACAGGGTCCCAGTTGCATCCAACAATAAAATGTAAGAGAAGAACAGTAATAACGTCTAAAGATATGAACTAAGAAAAGCATCAACTAATTTATTAACTTTATTTAGCTTTAGCAAAATATCTCATTAACCAGGAGGGATTTTAGTGAAACTCTCAGAAAGTAATCACCAGATTTTTGGAGTCTGTAAAATGTAAGATGACATCACAGCCACCAAAATGACTATAACTCAACTATACAGTATTTATAACTGTATTTCTCTCTTATGTCTGTCTATTGTTGATTGTTCAAGGAAAATCTACTGTTGCTGTTGTCATCATTCTTTAGTTTGTAGCCAGGTCTCTCTTGTAAATGAGTCCTCGAGGCTCAATGAGATTAACCAGACTAAATAAAGGTTGAATGAAAAAACTTGGTGAATTTTACAGATATTCAGGTAGAATTTGGTGTGCTACTAGCTGAGCATCATCCCCAACACATTCTGAGCTGTAATCAGTGAGAGCTCTGGTATATATAAAAAAAAGTGTTATCAGTTCAAACTCAACTATGCAAGTGACAAGCTCATCCAAATTAGTTTAATGTATGCGTGCTGCAAGTGAAGGACACAAAAAGGCCGGTTTGGTGGTAAGAAACACATTTTAATGAATTAATTTGAAGAAACATATAAATAACTCTTAAAAGTTTAAAACAAACATTGACAACCGAAGGCTTTAGCTTCACAGCGAGTCGTCATAAGGGCAGTTGTCATTAAGAGGGATTCTCTTCTAACCGAACCCAAAAGCTAAAACCCACAGTTAACGCTTTAACCCACAACACCGCTCGGTTCCGCCAAGCCAAGGTCAGATGCCGTCTTTTGGCGTCGAAACAAGTTCTCTTAATATCTGATGTCAGGAGAGCCGCTGACACTGAAACACAAGCTGCGTGTTTGTAATAAGTGGCATTTGCGTGCCGTGCCTTTGCCCCAGTGTGGCTGACACAAGTCGCACAGTATTTGCAACCACATGCACACGGACGCTCATCTGATCCATCGAGACTTATAGTAAGGTTGAGTACAGGGATATTTGAACATGTGACTTCTGTCAGTTAAAGGGTTCTGCACCACAAACTGTTAGGATGTCAGTCTAGTCCCAAAGAGTTTCCACGCTAGCTCAGCCAGTGGTTCCCAACCCTGGTCCCTGAGGAACACCATCCTGCATGTTTTAGTTGTTCCTCTGCTCACATCTGATCTGAATGAAAGGGTGGTGAACAGGCTTCTGCCGAACTTAAGGAGGTATTAAAAACCAGTGAATCAGGTGTGTTGGAGCAGAGAATCAACGAAAACATGCAGGATGGTGTTCCTCAAGGACCAGTGTTGGGAACCATTTGTTTCCGAGTTCATGCATAAACCTTCAATGGATAGTTTGTTCGTTTTTGAAGTGATGTTTTGTTCAATAGTATTAATGAAGCCATGACGTCAGCCACAAAATACAAAATGTGGGGGAAATGTCTTCCTTCCTGGTTAGGCTAACGGCTAACCAATGGAGAGACTGTTTTCCACACTGATGGAAAAGAACGATACGTTAGCGAATATGAAATCTCCACACTTTTGCCTGACACCGTTGCAGTTGTCTGCATTTTTTCTCGTCCGAACAATGTTCGTGTTTCGTTAGGACATGGACATTTTCTCGGTCTGTGCTGATGAGCACACGTGCAGTCACATAGTAACAGATGTTTAGCTGAGAAGACGGCGACAAACTAAACATGCAGGGGTTTACGCACTAGCTTTATTTCACACAAGCAAATCCATGAGAAGTTATTTTATACGCTTCATCGATATAAAAGCTCTCATTTGGCTAGCCTTCACCCTAGACAAAGATGTCTGCTGTGGTACGAATTCCTGATAACTATTTGACAGAAGATCACTTTAAAAAATCACCGTATTATTCAGTAAGTCCTTCTGTGTTGTGTAACTTTGAGCTTTCAGCTCGTACGTCAGTCCCTTGTAACGTTAAAACACAACAGTACTGGATAATGTGAGAGTAGATTCATTTAGTGAGATTTATTTGGCTACATTTTCATAAATGGCTGTTATGCACAACATATAAACAGTGTTTTATACAGTTGAGGAGAAACAAACTTAACGAAGGCAGAGACCGCGGCACGTCAGTCTTCAAGTACGTCAAACAAATGGTTGCGTCTCTGCCTTTCCTTCACTTATGGAGCTAACATTTTCTTCCTGTAGTTTCTTATATGGCTTCACCTTGGTAGTCATAGCATGGCTAGATATTGTTTCTTGTTTTGCTACAATGCCCGACAGTATTATTTCCTGTAGGAGGTTTAATTAAAAAGGCAATTTGGCTTCGCTAACAGAGGCAAACAAATATGAAATTAAAGTCCATTTATGCGATCCAACTCTGCAAGCTTGCCAAATACCATAATACTGAAATACCACGTGACATTCAGTACATCAGTGCATAACCTAAAACTTATTTTGTTAACTACGTAGAAGCTGATGAACCGAAACTGCCTCTGCAAAGTATTAAAAGTCGTGTTCCCTAAAAAAAGCAGTCGGGCTTTATAAAGTGTCCTTCTATCCGATCCTCACCTTAAACCGCTCAGTAACTGTAGTAAATGATTGCTATCACTAAAAGGAATGATAAATACATAGCACCATCTTTAGTTGAAAATATAAAACAGAAGAAAACGCATTGCAAATCCCCCCCAAAATAAAATAAACAACCAAATCTAGACTTTATGATTACGCTACACGATTGTTAACACTATTTGTATTTCTATACATGCTCTTTGGTTACATTGAAAAAAAAATGTTGATAATTCTTTGGCAATTACTCTAACAAAAAGGCAGAAAAACTTAAAATGGCATGAAATTATTTTGTCATCACAAACAGACACGTATTTAGCTCAAACAAAGCGCATCATCGAAGCAGCACAAAAACTATGTACATGTAAAAAGTGTTATAAATAGGTTTTAAAGCATAGATACTATATACATCTTTTAACAGAGACAGTATCTGTGTTTTCGTGTCGGGGTTTTTGGGATTGCTTCCCCGTTAGCCGCCGTTAACGCCGACCTCACAACTTTAAACTGCAGAAGGGAGCTGATAACACTTGCTGTTGGGTTACTGGGAACTCTGGGACGGAGCCGGGTCTCATTCTCGCTTCCTCAAGATGACGTAGATGAGTCCGCTGATGAGCGCCAAGGGGCAAGCCACCCACGCCAGGATGTAGGAGTAGCCAAAGCTGTTTTTCTCGGGCACCCACTCCGGACTCATCACCGTGTAGATGATGGCTCCGCTCATCACGAACAAACCTGCAGGAGGAAAAGAGCATGGAAAAAATTATAGGGATGCACCGATCCACATTTCTCACTTTCGATACGATACTTAAAACTGGGTATCGACCGATACTTTTCCGATCCATTACTGTTCAGGTATATGAATCTGTATAATGAAATGTTTGTACTGAGACTGTTCATTTTAACATTGTGAGAGTTAAACCCAATGAAGACACTCTTGAGCCTTACAACAGGAAACTCACAAACTTTAACAGCACACAAGAGGCAGGTCTATACCATACACATCCTTCTCACTCATGGTGCAGCTGGAAAAACTAAAAAAATGCTAAGCATGATGGGAAAGACAACACAGCCCACTCCCCTTAACCACCAAGAGAGTGGATTTTGTTGTCTTTCCCATAATGCTTAGCGTTTTTTTTAGTTTTCCAGCTTTAGGTGCAGCTGGAAAACTAAAATACCGCTAAGCATTATGGGAAAGACAACAAAATCCAAACTAAAATACCGCTAAGCATTATGGGAAAGACAACAAAATCCATTCCCTTAGTGGTTAAGGGGAGTGGACTGTGTTGTCTTTCACATCATGCCTAGCGTTTTTAGTTTTTCCAGCTGCACCATGAGTGAGAAGGACATGTGTGTGGTATAGACCTGCCTCTTGTGTGCTGTTAAATTTGGGTGTTTCATGTTGTGAGGCTCAAGAGTGTCTTCATTGGGTTTAACTCACATAATGTTAAGACGGCAGTCACAGAATGTGATGCAACACACAAGTGCTCTTTGAAGCTGGATCGGAAATATCGGCAGGTTGGATCCGATATCCGATACTTAAATTATGCTGGTATCGGATACCGATACTGGATCGGATCGGCCCCATCCCTAATAAATTATCTCTGTCCCAAATGAACTGTCTGGCAGCAGAGGTGGGTCAGTTTCCCAGAAGACTTCCCTCCACGTTGCATCACAGCCTCTACTGAACCCCCAGTCTGCTCTGTCCAGCATCCGCCCACCTCCCTTGTCTTGACATGACACGATCTGTTTGTCCGACCTCCGCGCTGCCAGCCTCTCTGGCATTTTAACTCGCGCAGCTGGCTGTGGTCCCAGTCATTCCTGTTTGGGTGAGTGGGAACCTGGGTGCCCCTGCCCTGACGCTGGCATGGGATCGAGAAAAAACTGGCATTTTCCAAGAGGGAGGACAAAAGGACTGTCGGTGAGGCAGCTTGCTCTCTTGGCCAAAGGGCATGAAGCACAATGGACGAGTGCAGCATGAAAACTATTACCTCTCTGGCTCAGACACTAATTTAATTCTCTCCCACAGATTCTGTGGTGATCATCCCTCCTGTGTGTCTGCAGGTGCACTTTCTGCTGAAGTGCTGGTGACTCTAAAGCAATGCTTCTCAAACTTTTAGGCTATTGACACACAAAATACCACAGGACGGCTCTTGTGACCTAAACTGTCACTGACTGAAGCAAATTTAACACATTTACCAAGCCAGTGTAACAAAATGCATAATGATGATACAAACAGCAAACCTGTATAAATGTTATTCATACTTTATTTTATACTGTCTAAAAGTACAGGGGGTCTCCGACATACGAGCGCATCGACATACGAGGTTCCGGACTTACGAGCTCACTAACGAACAGTAAATTTGTACAGAACATACAGAAAATGCAGCACTTTTATGTGTTTTTAGATGAAAGTGTGTTAGCTAACCGTTTGGAAACAAGTTTCTGAGCATGTTTATGAACTAGTATGAACGTTTGTGATGAAAAACGAGTGTTCGTAGTAGCGCTAGCATAAATTTTCCGACTTACGACCGAAAATCCGGACTTACGAGCAACACGTGTTTCGGGTTCCGACATACGAGATTTCGTCTTACGAGAACCTCGCAGGAACGGAACTCGCTCGTAAGTTGGGGACCCCCTGTAATCTTGAGGCAGTAATACATGCTTTCATAACACCCAGGCTTGGTTACTAGTCAGATCCCCATTGCACAATTACAACTAGTTCAAAATGCTGCTTCTTAACTGGTACAGGCAAAAGAGAGCACGTTACTCCAGTTCTGTCCTCCCTTCACTGGCTCCCAGTTCACTTTCAAATACATTTTAAAATACTTCTGTATGTTTTAAAATCTCTTGGAACAGTTCTGCCTCCTTTGATCTCACTGATCTGCTGCAGTCCCACAGCTAGGCCTGTCACAATAAATCAATCAATCACATGATAAATGAAAATGATCAACCTCATTTATCGGCTTTATCGTTTCTTCGTCTCTCTCTCTCGTTCTACTGAAGACATTGGATGACAAAAGTCTTCACTGACCCCTCCCTTTCTCTTTTTGCTTTAAAATCAGTTTTAACTGTCCAAAATTGCGTTTTTGGATTGTTAAAAGCAGCTAAGCTGATAAGCTAAGCTAACAGGCTGACCTCAGGAAAAAAAAATCTCCGTCTTGTCAAAGCTACAAAATTCATGGTCGAAACCCATGCCTTTGTGCAAAAAGTTTTATTATTATTTCTTTTTTTTGCAAAAAGAAGCTGATAACTTGTTTACTGATTTTTTAATTAAAAGCTTGGTGTGAAAAATGCTATGCTAAAGAGCTCAAACCACACCGAGCGTCTGCCATTTTGAGAACCAAAAACAAGGAAGGGGAGACAGCCCATGTCAAGTCGAGGGGCCTCCCTCCCATTTTTCTTAAAGATACACGCTGCTCACGCCCTCACTATCCATCTTTCGGTTCAAACAGTCTTACACTGCCATCCAGTAATCATAAAAGTTACAACACTCAAAACAAATTAACCAACATTTCTTAAATTTGACAATAATTAGTAGTTATTGTCAAATTTCAAACAATATTATCATTTATCGCAATAATTTCTGAGACAATTAATCGCCCAGCAGAATGGGTTATCATGACAGGCCTACCCACAGCGCTGTCTGAAGTCAGCAGACCAGAGGCTTTTATTGGTTCCAGGCACTGGTTTAAACTCAGAGGTGACGGAACCTTCTCTGTTGCAGGTCCATAACAAGTTGATTTTAACTTTATATTCTATAATGTCCATCATTTAGTTCTTATCTTTATCCATTTGAATCTGTGCATTGTATCCTGTGTCATTTGCTCGTTTTATTTTTGCTGTACAGCACTTTGGTTGGCCTTGTTGCTGTTTAAAGTGCTTTATAAATAACGTGGTATGGTATTTGGTTTTTAATATCTCAAATGTATGGCAAAAAATGCTATTATGAATCCTTTTTTAAATGTATTTTGATCCCTGAAGATCTTAAGGCACCCACTTGGTGTTTTGCAACCTACAGGAAGGTCCTGACCCCCAACTTGAAGATCTGAGGAGGGATCAAGTCAAAGTGTAGACAGTTTCCAACTGAAAGTTAAGACAGTGACTTCTGGTACTTACTGGATATCGTGGTGGAAGTTATTTTACTTGAACGAAAACAGAAATGCATTACTTTTTTATTAATTAAAAGATGTGAATATTAAAGATTTAAAAAATATATGTAGAGAAACTGAATTTGTAGCCGTTTTAATCAGATCATGTAAATAAAGTTATGTGCAGTCGTGCAGTGTGTGTTGTGAATCTCAGCTATGTACTATCACGTCAATGCTAGCGTTTGGCTGAATTATAACTTAATGAGCTGTGGCAACCATCATGAACTGGACTGACTCCAGTACAGTGGATGCACAAGCAGCAACACGTTGGATTTACAGCTTTCTAAAAGTTGCATTAAAATGTTCTGCTGGTTCATGAACATGAACATCACAGCCTGATGTTTGCTGGGAGGCGATGGTAAAAAGTTGAGAAGGGGTGGGAGCTCACCGGCCAGGATCTGGAAGGCTCCAGTGAGGAAGAAGCGTCCACCTTTCTGCAAAGTGAAGAGCTGGCAGAAGAAGAGGAAGAGAGCCAGGCAGCTGAAGATGATGGAGAGGATCATCAGGGCTTGGACCGCTTGAATCCATTCTGCAGGAGAGACGGGGGACAAAACAAAAATGAACAAATGTAAATGACTGAGTTAGTTGTTGCTGGGTTGAACAAGCATCGTCCCAACAAATCCTGAAGTCTGGATCGTGTGTACCGTATTTTCCGGAATATAGGTTGCACCTACGTCAAAATGTGGACCGTGTTTAGCTCTGCTGCAAATGTCTGCCACAGGAGCGCACAGCAAGGCTTTTAAGAAGATTAACACTTAAAAACAATTATTTGTTTGATAAAAATTATAGCAAATATGTGTCTGAGCTGAACTTTTCTTTAATAAATGAATAATTTTAGCAGGATAAACACCTAAAAAATATATTTGTTAGCTGACATTATTGTAAGAGTGTGTCTCAGTTTAATTTTTGTTAATAAATGATTACAAATCAGCTTATTTTATAAAAAGCCATAAATAGGTCGCACCTGAATATAGGTCGCAGGGCATGCAAAAATGATAAAAAGCCGCAACCTATATTCCGGAAAATACGGTAAACGACCACAACTGGTGAGTTACTCAGAAACGCTCTTTGTGCCTCAACATAATGCATCAACCAGGAGGACCACCTGCTGGGTCCGAGTCTATCTGAGCTTGTTTGCTTCTCTCCATTTTTGACCCCACTGATAACACATCAGATTTCCAGGCAAACTATTTTAGTGCAGGAGACAATAAGAAGTGAAACTAAATAGTAATGTAATGTAATGACGCCAACACTGCAGACGGAGTCCAGCCAAACGGGGTTTATTCAGAAACAGGGACGAGCTGCTATTACCGAGGCTGCAGCTCACGCCTCAACAGAAACGCGGTACACACGCGAGCGAACACACTGCTAGCTGCCTGCTAACAACAACACGCTCTCCGGCTCTTCTTCTTCGTCTCTCTTTTTCCGGTCCCTCCTCCCTGCTCCTACCCCTCTCCTGCCCCCACGACCAGTCCAACACATGAGGGCGGGGGACAACAGAATCACAACAGCTCAACAGAACACAGTATAACTGAACAAATACACAGAAATACTTGGACCCAAAGCAGAACCAAACACAGGGTCGTTACACTACCCCCCCACTACTGAGTCCCTCGCCCACGAGGGGACAAACAAAGTCATCGAACCGTCTTGGAGCCCTCCTCGTCTGTCGTGGGCGAGCTCCCAGCAGAGCGCTCCCGACTCTGCGGCTGGGACCTCGTTCGACGGCAGTGATAAAACTTCTGGGGACGTTGGCGGACACACCCGAGACCCCGACCATTGGCCTCCTGGGGGCTGCGGTGCATAGGGGGCCAACCTGTCCCTGTGCAGAGCTACTGCAATACTAAATACTCTGGTCGGTAAATTTTCATACTCTTATACCACTATGCAAAAACTCAGGACAGTGTTAGTTTTACTATTTTATGCTTATGTCTATTATTATATGTTTCAGTGTTTCAATGTTTAGATGTTTACTGTTGCACCGAGGGACTGAGAGAAACGCAATTTCGGTCCTGTGTATGTCCTGTACAGTACATATTGCAGATCTGACAATAAAGTTGACTTTGACTTTGACTNTTATGTTTATTAAATGTTTAGTGTTTTAGTGTTGGTGTAAATTTTCATACTTTTATACTACTATGCAAAAACTCAGGACAGTGTTACACTTTTACTATTTTATGCTTATGTTTATTAAATGTTTCAGTGTTTTAGTGTTTAAATGGTTACTGTTGCACCGAGGGACTGAGAGAAAAGCAATTTCAATCCTGTGTATGTCCTGTACATATTGCAGTTCTGACAATAAAGTTGACTTTGACTTTTGACTTTGATCATGTAAATAAAGTTATGTGCAGTCTTGCAGTGTGTGTTGTGAATCACAGCTACTATCACGTCAATGCTAGCTTTTGGCTGAATTATAACTTGATGAGCTGTGGCAACCATCGTGAACTGGACTGACTCCAGTACAGTGGATGCACAAGCAGCAACACGTTGGATTTACAGCTTTCTAAAAGTTGCATTAAAATGTTCTGCTGGTTCATGAACATGAACATCACAGCCTGATGTTTGCTGGGAGGCGATGGTAAAAAGTTGAGAAGGGGTGGGAGCTCACCGGCCAGGATCTGGAAGGCTCCAGTGAGGAAGAAGCGTCCACCTTTCTGCAAAGTGAAGAGCTGGCAGAAGAAGAGGAAGAGAGCCAGGCAGCTGAAGATGATGGAGAGGATCATCAGGGCTTGGACCGCTTGAATCCATTCTGCAGGAGAGACGGGGGACAAAACAAAAATGAACAAATGTAAATGACTGAGTTAGTTGTTGCTGGGTTGAACAAGCATCGTCCCAACAAATCCTGAAGTCTGGATCGTGTGTACCGTATTTTCCGGAATATAGGTCGCACAAACGTCAAAATGTGGAATGTGTTTAGCTCTGCTGCAAATGTCTGCCACAGGAGTGCACAGCAAGGCTTTTAAGAAGATTAACACTTAAAAACAATTATTTGTTTGATAAAAATTATAGCAAATATGTGTCTGAGCTGAACTTTTCTTTAATAAATGAATAATTTTAGCAGGATAAACACCTAAAAAAATATTTGTTAGCTGACATTATTGTAAGAGTGTGTCTCAGTTTAATTTTTGTTAATAAATGATTACAAATCAGCTTATTTTATAAAAAGCCATAAATAGGTCGCACCTGAATACAGGGCATGCAAAAATGATAAAAAAGCTGCGACCTATATTCCGGAAAATACGGTAAACGACCGACAACATGGTGAGTTACTCAGAAACGCTCTTTGTGCCTCAACATAATGCATCAACCAGGAGGACCACCTGCTGGGTCCGAGTCTATCTGAGCTTGTTTGCTTCTCTCCATTTTTGACCCCACTGATAACACATCAGATTTCCAGGCAAACTATTTTAGTGCAGGAGACGATAAGAAGTGAAACTAAATCTATTTTTGAATTTCTTGTACATTTCTTTAAATGTATCCAACTTGTTTGCAGGTGTCATATGTGTGCTTAATATTCTCATGTTTGTATCCAAAATTGTCACACAGAAAGCTTCATCACAAAAGAGTCGTATAATCCACTGCTGTCTGAATATCATCGAACGCTTCAGCCAGATCAATAAAAATGAGATTTTACTATCAATCCCTTCCTCCGGCCTCCATACATTGAAATGTGAACCTTTTATTTGCATGTCTGGTAGAGGTTGTCAGGTTTTGATATACAGTAGTCCCTCGCTATTTTGCAGTTAGTTTATCGCGGTTTTTCAAAATAAGATTGGACACGACACACAATTGGCTGATTGATGGATGAGCCACACGATCGGCACAGGATTTTTTATTTGAAATAAATTTTAAATTATTTAGCACCTGCTGCAGCACCTTTGTGCAGCCCTTCCTGTTCAGCGTGCAGTGTGGTGAAGTGGGCGTGGCCAAGAGCACTTGCAGATGGCAAAGAGCAGAGGAGGCAGGGAGCTGAAATCATCACATTCGGTGCTCTTTTAGAGAGTTTAGAAACATTGTTTAGAATATTTCAAGAGTGTGGGAAGGGTTTAAAACGCCTTTATATTTATATATATGAAAATATTAAAACAAACAACTATTTTTGCTACTGTTCCTACTTTGCGGTTTTCCCACTTACCGCAGATCTTCAGGGTACAGATCCCCGTGATAAACGAGGGACTACTGTAAATCAAAGATGTTGTGGCTTTAATGGAGGATTTACACCAATGGGAGAACAAACAATTCAATAGTTGTATGGAACAAACAGGGTGATGATGAAAATGTTTCACATCTTTACACCCGAGTGAACACTTTATTTGTCCTGTAAATAGTCTTACTATGGCCAATTACTATACAGGTGGTCCCCGACTTACGACGGCCTTGACTTACGAACAGTACTGTTGTACAGTAAATACAGCACTGGTATGCGTTTTTAGATGAAAGTGTGTTAGCTAACCGTTTGTAAATAAAGTTCTGTGCATGTTTATGAACCAGTATGTACGTTTTTTCAGTCTCATGTTGATAAACGGGTGTGCGGCGCAGCGTTAGCATACATTTTCCGACTTACGACCAAAAATCCGGACTTACGAACGCCACGTGTAACGCGTTCCGACTTACGAATTTACGAACGGTGCGTAGGAACGGAACTCATTCATAAGTCGGGGACAACCTGTATATAATTAGAAATGCATCACTACTTTCTGTTCAACCATGCCCTGCTTTCTTATCCAGGAGAAAACTGTGGGCGTTTCCTGGCATGGATAAGCTCTACCATATTTTTCGGACTATAAGGCACATTAAGCAAAACTTAACAGTTTGACATATTTTTGATCTCCATGTACCACATAAAATGAGTTTGAGGTCAGTAAGCGCACCCAGATAAAAACATAAGGCGCACTGTTGATTTGAGAAAAATTAAAGGATTTTAAGTGCACCTTATAGTCTGAAAAATACGGTAATTAAATGAATTTCTGTTCTGACGCTCCGAGTCGTGCAGTTTTATTTGTCTTGTGTTTTGGTCCGACATTCTTCCTCCGTGGCTAATTTTAGAGCGTTTAGACGAAGTAACTTCTCCTGGCTGGACGAACGTGTGACGGGTCAGCTGATCTCTCGTGGTGTCATCAAAACTCAAACGCAGCCAAAATGTTTTTGTAACCACAGCGACAAAAAAAAGAAAAAAAAAGAGGAAGCTCTGAAGTTTGGCTGAACATGAAGGTAGTTTGAACGGTTGCTCAGCTGAAGCGTCAGAAATCTTTTATTAACCACGACTGCCAGCGTTCACCTCCCAGACCCAGCTCGCACACACACACAGGCCTTCTTGTGCAAACACTTTACGTCAGTAAAAACAAGTCAAACAAGCCGTCAAACGACCGGGCCGAGCGTCCAGGCGCTGCTGGCCCGACAAAAACACACACTGGTCCGTACTAGACCGATGACATCACTCCTGCAACACTTTCAGTAGGAAAACATGCAGCTGCTCCACGTGAGCGCCCAACGCTGGCTGTAAAAGAAGCCACGATGAGGTTTTCAGACATTTGTTCATTGCATCTACTTTCCTCTAATCCCTATTAGAGCTGTGTGTGCATCAATCTGTTGCAGCTGCTGCTTCATGTGATCTCTGCAAACTGGAACCGGTGATCTGATGTTGGGGCGTGGCCTGTCATCAGCGTGTCAATTGGAAACAACTAAACATGTGTTTTATGAATGTAAAGAAGTATTAAACTTATGGGAACAACTTCGTAACTTTCTGTCTTTTAAAAAGGAATAAACTTGGATTTTGTTTCCTTGGAAAATATTCAATTTGGCTTATCCATTAAAGATAAAAATCTAGATTTTTTGTCAA